>ML784508.1:487266-511064 GCA_009831015.1 Picea engelmannii
GGACCTGGCAATTTCTCTGGTGGACGTAGCCCACACTGGGTGAACCACGTAAATCTGTGTCTCTCTTGTATTGTGTGTCTTCTGTGTTTTGTTTCTGCATTTGTTTTATTTTATTGCTCCGCGGTCCTGTTTTTCTAACAGGTTGTTGGTATCCAATTCAGAGAGCCATTGGATCCCAAAGGAGTGGCCCATCGAAGTGGAAATCATCAGGATGGAAAATTAGGTTTGTGATCTACCATTCCGATGAGAGAGGGTCTTAGTCGACCTGGATCATTAATTGTTGAGGGCGTATGGGTCCCGAGTTACTACAGTGAGAGCCCTAGGAGGATTTCATTGGAAATCTGGTTGAATGAGTGAGCGTTTATACTAAAAATTAGGGAAAAGAGAAGTCTTCACCTTAACATTGATTGACTGAGACTAGAGAAAGTAAGCTAAGTACTTACCCTGAGGACTGAGGAGAAAAATTGAACATCCCACTAGCCTAAGAAATATTAGGGGGTCGAGTGTGTTACAATATCTTCCCATCGACTTTGGCTCATTTTCTTTGGGATCAAGATCTAAAGTCTTTTTATTACCTTGGGGCTTTCCATCATCTGTGGAAGGTTCCCTCACTATTAACAATGGGAATACATCAATGCCCCCGAATATATAGGTTCTACAAGTGTTCGACGTCAACTCATTCATTCACACTTGCTATAATGTACTAGGTACTTTGATTCCCATTATAATTATTAGTGGGTTGTCTTGTGTTTGTTAACAATATACATCAATGAATGATAGTCAAACTGTGTGTCATTGTGTTCGACATCAACACATCTATTCACATGGTGTATTGTTGTACCATCAATGACTTGTTTTGAAGACCTCGGGTCTGTAGTAGCATCACCTCTTTTATGTTGCTTCCTGAGTTGTATTGGACAATACCACTCCTTTTCATGACATTGGTACTTGTGGAGGATCAATTTGTTCATCTGCTTGATTCCATATATCCTCCTCTGATTCTGAGACATAGATCCATTATGTATCTGTTCGTGGCTATAATATCTTTTGACTTGGATCCATCATGTACTCATTTTCATGGCCATGCTCACTTCTTATATACATGGATTTGCAGTGTACTGGATTTGGTGGCCACACTTTTGTCACTCTTGAGCATGGGTTTTCCCGTCTCAGGAAGAGAGTAGTCTCACACTTGATTTCTTTTGTAGGTTCTATTATGGTCGGATGCACTTTTCCCGAGCCGAGTACACACTCCCATCCTAGATTATATCATGTATTTCAACCATCAATTCCCCTTTTAACTTCATACATCAAGGGACATCTATTATAGCATATATTTCCACCTCATAGGATATATGCACATGATTGGCCTAATTTTTTAATCCTTGTCCTACTTGTAGACAAAACCCCCTCTTAGTTCATCCTCAAAATACTTAAAAAAACCCATTTTGCAAGTTATATGCTCCCCGTGCTCTAACAGAGCACGTATGATACACTTGTTTCTCTTCTGCAACTCATATATGCATTTATTTGGCACAAAAATATAAAATGAAAATTTTTGGGTGGGATTTATACGTTTCTTCAGTTTCTGATGCCCTATAGCTCATGAATAATGACTCCAACTAGATTTTTGGAGTATAAATTGATGCCAAGGGGTAGAGGGGAGGAAGCACACCAAGTAGCATCATTATGCATGCAAACTTCTTCTAAGTCTGCAAGTACCTTCCTGTGGTTTTTAAGAATCCCCCTCTTCCAGTCCTAGAAACCCTTGTTTCCAACCTTCTTGCTCAATTATCCCGATCATAAGGGGAATCCTTCTCTTTTCTAACTTGCGTAGAGTGAGGATCTAGGAGGTGTGAGGCTCCTTAAGTGGTGAGAGCAAAGGATTTTGAACATTGATATTGTGGTAGTGCCACAATTGCGACTGCAACTGGTGATCTCTGTACACATCATTTGTTGCTTCAATTATAATGAGAACTCTCTTTCTTGTCTAATTTTATGCAATGTGTTTATTTTTATATATGCATTAAATTGATTTGGACACTGAAATCCTAATCATTGGTACTTGTTAACAGTTAAAAATTAGTTATTATAAGTACCTCTTTACAACTCTGTATCTTTGTGAGTGAAGGTTGGTGAAGAAAGTGATTAGAACAAAAAGACCCGAAGGAGAATCTGCGAAATAGGTCTCCATCGGACGATTGAACTACAAGTGGGTCTCCTATCTTCTATTACGTAGTTATTAGTTAACTGTCTTTTGGTGCTTGTGTCATTTAGAGGTTGTTCTTGGGGTACTTGCTCCATTTTGGTTATTAACCCAAATCATAGGATTTTATTCTTCGTAAACAACACCGGGTAGTGGTAGTGGACATAAAGGAAACTTTGGTTTAGATTCAACAAGTTATTTTGTTTGTGGAAAATTTTATCATTTTGAAAAGGATTCTTGGCATAATGCCCAAAGTCCAAATTATAAGGGTAAAAAGAATGGTGGTCCAAGGAATAAACCTTAGAAATCTAGATTTTTTAGTGAGCAATGAAATGATAACTTTGTTAGTGAGTAATCAAATGCCTAGGAAGAAAAAGACTACTTGTTTATCGCCACATAAATAAGAAAGAACATCTAATGTTCATAATGTTTGTTGGTTGGATTCAAGAACAACCAAACATATGATGGAACCTGGAATCATAATTTGCAACAAAATCCACACAATCTTCACTCATGACATTTGATCTTCTTGTTAGCAATACCTAGACACAACATTCTTTGCTTTGATGTTTCTTTGCTTATTAACAATGCCCTGTTATTAAGCTCAATCCATTTTTCCATTACGATGTTGTTGGATTTCCAAATGTGTCTCTATACCTATGAATATGCATTGTAATGACTATTAACACTCTTTTTGAAACATTAGTCACCTTTGGCATGTACCTCCAACATCTATAAATAATTTTCCAAAATTGACATTGTTTTGGAAAACTTTTATTTTAAGTAGTTACATGGTTCATGGATTCCAATTCCGCCTTTTCCTACAAATTTATGGAGCAACCTGGTGCTTTCATGGAGAAATAAATCCTTCTATCATGTTGTCCTCTCCATTACCTTTTCAATGGCTATACTCATGCCTAGATATGATTTCTAAGCTAAAATATACGGATCTCAGAAATCAATAGTTTCACCCATTTGTTTGCACTTGTTTTATTGGTGCAACAATTTTCAAAGGCTAATTTTGGGTACATGTAGCAGAAAATCCATCGGGAATCAGATTTTTTTTATATTGGGTGCATATAGTATTTACGATTATTACTACATATTGTTGGCCCTTGACCAAGTTTTGGGAGATCCTTGGTCAAGTTTGACCTATTTTGGGACTTCGACAGCCTGTCGAAGATGGAGCGCAAGACGAAGAGGAGATCGCGGGATCTCGGCCCCTTTTTAGGGATTTTCAGGTTTTGGGATCATATAATGGGTATGGGAATGTCGGCCCATGGATTTACCCATTCTTAGGCCTATTTTGTAATATACATAGAAGACTACGCGATGTAATAAGAGAAGTGGTAAGGAATGGCTAAGTGCTAGAGTTGGATCTGTGTGATCAAGATTGTAAGTGATTTGGTGAATACTGTGTGAAACTTGCAGAGCTAAGTGCAAGTCATTTTAAGAGACTGTAGAAGGCTGAGTTCTTATATCTACTCAGGGAATGAGGATCTAGCGAGCTGCGTAGATCTCCTGTCCTCTACGGAGTGGGGGTTTTGAGTCTCTCTGCATGTAACCTATTGAAGAAGCCAATAAAGAAGACAAAGAGTTGGTGGATGTAGCCACAGGGTGGGGGTGAACCACATATATGATGTGTTTCTCTGCTTTGTGCAATATGTTAATGTGCTTAGTGCTTTGATATAGATAGATAGATAGATCTGTTGATTCTTTGTGCTTAATGATGTATATGGATGTTAGATATGACTTATATACATATGCTTAGTGCCTGAATTTGTTAGGATATGATCTGTCATGCTAAGTGTCGTTAGATGCTAGATTTGGTTGAATACTGCGATGCTCTGTAATTAGGGTTTAACTGCGCTGTAACTAAGAACTGGATATTGATGAATGTTAACTGCTGAGTGCTTTGTTAAGTGCTAGAATCACAGATCTGTGTCCCAGCTAAGGTTGCAGACACCTAAGTCCTGCAACCATCCCTGCCTCTATGTCGGGTGAGACTTAATCTACTTCACAAGTGTTGTACAAAGGGTCGGTATTTAGGGTTTTTTTGGTGCTCTCTTGAGCGTTGAACCCTGGGTCTGCCCCTGTGCCAAAAAATGGTTCCGTTGCCGGGACCTGAAATTGTGATTGCTGGGAACAGAGGAAGAAGAAGATTTGTGCGAAGATCTGACCTGAAATTGTGAAAGCTCTGTGTGTATATCTATTGCTCTAGTGTGTAGTACTCTACTTAGTTTGTGAATCTCTGTGCTAAAGAAAAGAAGTCCGATCGGAAGAAAAGAGGTAAGATCTAAAATCTTTGTGCTCTAAGAAAGGTAAAAGTGAGAATTTCTGATTAAAAGAGGTAAGATCTGCAAGCTCTATGCTCTGATAAAGGTAAGAATAGTGAAAAGTTTTAGATCTGAAAGCTTTATGCTCTGTAGAAGTAATATAAGTGGAATTTTTTTGTTTCTAAAGTATGGATCTAGGCATGTTTGATAAGATTTGTCCTAGCTTGAAAACTAGGGCATTGATAAATGAAAGCAGATTTGATATGAGTAGATCTGATAAGAATAGTGAAAGATATGTTATACCTATGCATAGAGAGAATGTTTGGACTAACAAATGGATGCAGGATCATAGAAATGATTTTTTGCAGGTTAACTACCATGATTCTAGTGCGCAGTTCAGGAAAGGATGGGGATAATTTAAGAGAAAGAGATGATTAACTCTTTGTTATAGTTGCAGAAGACTGGGACATCTGGCTAAGGAATTCCATGGTAGAAGACCTAGTTGTCTCTGTTGCAAAGTTATGGACCATGAAGTATTGGATTTTCCTAGAATGATAGCCAAGCTGGAAAGGATGAATATGAGACAAGAAGACCACGAGAAAGGTCAAGCAACTGGGATTATGGAAGAACCCCAGAAAGAATCAAAGAAAGTGTTGCTACAGATGAAAGAAACCCTGAATGACCACTGACATGTAAGCTTATTAGAGATCTTCAAAGAAAAAGAATGCATAGAAGCTAGAATAGGAGACTTCGACATTGATTGTGTTCTTGATGAAGAAACACGGGTGAATATTATGACAGAACAAACTTGGGAAACTTTAGGGGAGCCTGCTATGATTCCTTCATTAGGAGGAATAGGACTATTCATAGAAAAGATGATAAACCTATGTGGAAAGATTACCCAGATATCTACGAGTGCCAATGGAACTTCGACGGAGGAAGAATTTGAAGTTGTTAAATTTATTTAGGACAACGCTCCATTTCTTATGTTGCTCGAAAAACCTTGGATTGACAGAGACCAGGCAAGAAGAAAATAAAAATAAGTATTAGAGCAGAAGAAGCAAGAGTTAAAAGATTTCATGACTAGGAAGATCACACACTTGATTAAAGAACATGAGAACAGATCGAAGCCATTTCAAACCAAAGAATTGGATGTCGAAGTTACAAGAATACCATAGGACTCTTAGAATATTGTAGTACCTATTACAGATATAGATGAAGTATTACCCCTGATTTCTCAGAAATAATCTCAACAACACGAAGTTACTCTACCAAGAGGAGATAAGAATCATAATGGAAAAAGGAATACCGAAACGAAACTCACTGGGAAAAAGGCTAGAAAGCTAAGTAATAAGAGAGCTAAAATCAAGAAGCTACAGAAGTATCCAGAAGCAATATAGCTTTTGGGAACAATATAACTGTTAGAACGACACCCCAAATGAGAATAAAGGCATTTATGGTAAGAGATATTGCCACCAGACCGTTGGGACCGCGCCATAATGGACCGAACTGAGTTAATGAAGGCTTCTTACCCGTTACAAGCGACTCGTTGCCAAGCTATCTATTTATCCCGTCATGCCATGCACCGAGAACACTTTTGCTAACCGTGAATTTGAGCCCATAGAATAGTTGATTTTGCATAGTGATCATCGCGAGATTGTCTTCCATCCCATTGCATTGAGAAATTTCTCTTCGAACCCGATATTGTTAACACCGAGTGTGTATGTCAGACGAGTTGAGTGCTGCAGAGAAAGTTGTCGAAGAAGTTCTCATCGAACTCATGAATGAAAGAGTAATGTCGATGTCTGCAGGTGTACAAGTGTCATTGACGAGAGTAGTGCAAGCCTCCCCGTCGACTGCTCACGGATCTGGGCCATCCCGACCGACAACAGAGAAGAGAACCAAACACAGAGATGATCTAGCCAACGCGAAGTTGATTCCATCTATATTACTTGACTATATCCCGCCTCTAGCTGGTGCGGTAAGTCGTGACAATGTACCCAGATATTTCGAGTACACCATGGTCATTGTGTACCTCCCGAAGGGGATACGCGCAGTTCGAGCGTAGAAAGACAAGATCGCAACATTGAAGTTCAATGACTTCAACCTCGAAGATCTCAAGAATCACAACGCGCTCTCCCTGTTTAGATACCTGACCATAATGAAGGGGAATAACTCAAAGATAATCCCTCAGTAGTGGACTATGGACCTCGCGTAGTCCACCCTCTTAAATGTGATGAAGATACCGCAATTTGGAAGACACCAGGAGGTTAATGTGTGCGTTAAGCTCCTTCTGTCGTGCTTCCATGGAAACTACTTGTGGCTAGACCGCCAAAATTATAGTTGACGTGACGTTGATCCACAGGATCACAGACTTGAGTATGCAAGGACCTGACCCCCAGGAGTTCTGCCACAGATCGCGCACTAGCACAGAAGATTAAGGACACATATGACGATGTCGAGAAGGGGACACAAGGCTACAAGGTAGCCTCCATCTAGAATGGCGCAATGTGCCTAGTGTGTCAATTAATAGCTGGGAATATGGTACGAAAGAACCGACCCACACAGGTCACGGGCTTTGTCGTTGACCTCGCGGGGAAGTGTGTTGAAGGCTTACAGATGAACTGGGAAAAGTACCTAGTCAATCAACTCAAACTAGACTGTCGTGAAGAGCAGGATCAGGGTTACGAGTTCCACTTTAGCTGGCTCCTGATCCTCATCACGTTTGTTTCTCGGGAGATGCCAGAAGGTGAGACCTTCCCGGACATTGAGCCATTTGAGCTGCTTTCCACGAAGTTCACTACCCTTTGGTATTCGAGTGATATGAACAAACAGTGGCAGTTGAACATTGTTTTTCATACCTACTACCTTCAGTTGAAGAGAGCCATCGAAGCCGAGCCTCGCATGAATGCGAACACCTTACAAAGATTCTGACCCCTAATGAATTTCAACGTAGATCGACATTTCATTTACATTACAGCGCAAGCCGATGAACACAAGGAGCAGATGTAGTTGTACTACAAGCTCACGGAAGAGGGTCTTGAGGAGATCACTAAGGACTGGTCGGCAGACCTCATCATTCCAGCAGACCCTGCAGAGATGTCTAACCCTGACAGCTCAAAAATTGTGCATGATACACCCGGACCCAACAAAATGAAGAAGACCGAAGAGGTCCAAGACCTAAGAAGTGCCTCAGGGAAGACTGCTTACATATCACCTGAGCGAGGAGGTGATGATGACGTAGAAGAATTACATGGCATAGGAGCTGAACAAAAGAAAGGCGAAGTAACACCGCCGAGAGAAGAGACCGATTTCCTGAAGAAGAGGAAGGTTTCTCCCCAGAAACCCTCTTCGCGGAAGAAATCGAGAGCCACCGTGACCAAGATGAAGACTGTGCTTACTGCTGATGATTTTGATTTCATCATCGTAGTGCTAAACGACACCTTGCTGGAAATCACAGAGAAGCAAGAAGCTAAGAAAGAAGAAATGTACGATAGAATTGAGGTCGAGCTCCAAGGAGTACAATAGGCTCTTCAGTCCAGTCGCGTAGTCTCCACTGCGCCCATGCCATCAGGAGAATTAGATTTGGGGGATGAGCCAACTCAACTCCGTCGAGTAGCTAATGTGGTCAAAGCTCGTCTTTGTCGCACAAAACAAGAAGAAGAACAAACCACCTAGGCCTTGAAGCAAGTGCAAGTCGTACTCATAGAACAACACAGAGTTGCAGAGTAGGAGAAGATTTCTCTCTAGATAAAGTTTGACGAGGAGAAAGCGCAAATGCAACAAGAAAAGGAACATTTGCTCACAGGACAACTCGAGGTAAAAGAAGCAGTAAACATAGCACTTCTCTCTGTGACAGGCTTAGAGCCATAGGTAGAAAATTGGGTTGAGCATCAAGTAGAGAAGCTCATGGAAGCCATCCAACAGCTACAACAACGAATAACAGATGTAGAGCTCCGCACTGTACCTGACACCCCACTGGATGTAAGGGACCAAAGAGAAGAAACTTCCCGGAGCGCAGTTGAGAGAATAAAGGCTCTTGCCATAGAATGCAAGCAACTGAGTGATCACAGTGCCCAGATGTATGAGAACCTCATAGAGAATCCAGAACTGGAGGCACTGGAATCGCAGCTCCAGGAAGTGAAGTATCAGGTAGAGATAATATAGGCGAAGTTGAAGCCCCTGTTAGTTGTGGAAATAATGAAGCGATCCCAAGAGCAGCGCACTACCCAGCAACATGTTCACACTATTCAGATCAAAGTCATGGAAGTGACTCAGAGGCTCCAACCTGTACAAGATGAGGCTTACCGAATGTTCACAGAGATAGAAGGCCGAGGAGAAGAACTGGAGCAAGTTGTCACTGCAACTGAACAACACCTAAAGGGACCTGTCAACGAAGTAGTCATACAAGAATTCACAAAACAAGAGGTTGTAGCACATCAACAAGTCGAAACATCTTGAGCCAAGGTCAAGGCTTTTGAAGCAGAACTAGTCATATTAGAGTGACTCGAGACGAGTCATAAGTGAGTGTTGGGGGATGTTGGTCCTTGACCAAGTTTTGGGAGATCCTTGGTCAAGTTTGACCTATTTTTGGACTTCGACAGCCTGTCGAAGATGGAGTGCAAGACAAAGAGGAGACCATGGGATCTCGATCCCTTGTTAGGGCTTTTTGGGTTTTGGGATCATGTACTGGGTATGGGAATGTCGGCCCATGGGTTTACCCATGCTTAGGCCTATTTTGTAATATATATAGAAGACTAGGCGATGTAATAAGAGAAGTGGTAAGGAATGGCCAAGTGCTAGAGTTGGATCTGTGTGATCAAGATTGTAAGTGCTTTGGTGCATACTGTGTGAAACTTGCAAAGCTAAGTGAAAGTCATTGTAAGAGATTGTAGAAGGTTGAGTGCTTAAATCTACTTAGGGAAGGAGGATGTAGCGAGCTGCGCAGATCTCATGTCCTCTACGGAGTGGGGGTTTTGAGGCTCTCTACATGTAACCTATTGAAGAAGCCAATAAAGAAGACAAAGAGTTGGTGGACGTAGCCCCAGGGTGGGGGTGAACCATGTATATGATGTGTTTCTTTGCTTTGTGAAATATGTTGATGTGCTTATATGTTAATGTGCTTAGTGCTTTGATATAGATAGATAGATAGATCTGTTGATGTTTTTTAATTAATGATATATATGGATGTTAGATTTGACTTATATACATATTCTTAGTGCCTGAATTTGTTAGGATCTGATCTGTCATGCTAAGTGATGTTAGATGCTAGATCTGGTTGAATACTGCGATGCTCTGTAATTAGGGTTTAATTGTGCTGTAACTAAGAACTGGATATTGATGAATGTTAAATGCTGAGTGCTCTGTTAAGTGTTAGAATCACAGATTTGTGTCCCAACTAAGGTTGCAAACACCTGAGTCCTGCAACCACCCCTACCTCTACCTCGGGTGAGACTTCATATGCTTCGCAGTTGTTGCCAAAAGGACCGATAGTTAGAGTTTTGTTGGTGCGCTCTTGAGCGTTGAACCCTGGGTCTACTCATGTGCCAACACATATCAAATATTGGATTGGAATCCAATGTTCCAGTCAAATTCGGTATAAATCTAGAATTAACGATTTTGTGCTTTCACATTTTCTGCAAACTTGGAAATTTTAGCCAAAACTGGCTATCTCCCAAATGGGGAAAAACTTGGCAAAACTGCCTGAAGACAAAGTCGTTCAGATTGATGTGTAGGTAAAATGTCGAGTACACATTTTTTTTTTCAGATTTGTGATATCCCTTTTCCTCCTCCGAAGATTTCAAAAATCCCCAAAGCATGCCTATAAATAGTGGGTTTTGCACTATTTCAACATCTCCACATTGAATCTTTTGAATTTTACTAGGAGTCCAAATGGGTATCTTCGTGCTTGCCTTTTGAAATATCAATCAAAATTTCACCTTTATATGGGCTCCTTTTACTTAGCACAAACCTCATCTTCAAAATCCATGAATTTGCATTTTTCAAAAATTTTAAAGCAGAATTGGTGCATGGCCCTTATGAACACTCTTGTAGCCTTGTCATTGCAGATATGATACCAACCCTCCTTCTCCTTGAGCGGCGCGACCTCCCGGTCAAGGATCTTCAATTCTCGGAGCTGAATTAGCTCTCTGAAACCTTAATGGTCTTGCTTGTAAATAACCACAGGTCTCTTCAGTCCTTCTGTGCAATTTCTATGACACTTACAACCTGTCCCTTCGCACTACCGGACGATTAGTGTTCATGCGCTAGCTCCTCCTCCGTTAGCTCCTTCCCGCATGTGGCCTTAGATTATATCCACACCCAATTGTGGGTGCGGTCAAAAGTGGTTTGCGATCAATCCACTTTTCTCCCTGCAATTCACTACCAAACGCCACACGTCCAATTTGCAATACCACAGTTTCTATTGCAGCCCGATCTCAAGTTTTTAAATTCCAAGCACTTTTCATCCCCACAATCCTTCGTAACTGTCGATTTCACAATCTCGACGGTGCTTCTAAATTGATGGTTCAGATCTGTCCTTTCCAAATCTACAGATCATATTTAACCCTTCTAAATCAACGACTGTGATTTAATTCATGATTTGGACTCCGAGAGTTTCAAGTTTCAACCTTTGCTTTCCTCCGAAATGCACATATTCTTGCCACGTGTCCTCCTGAATCAAACAACTATAATTTACTTTGGACTATCCAACGGTCGACATTTATTTCGGCCCTCCGACTCTCCGGGCTTTGGGAGTTTCAAGTCTCAATATGAAAATCTCGAAGTGATTTCTCCAGAGTTCATAGTCTATCGCCACATATCCTTCTGGATTAGATGGTCCAAATATCCTTCGGGCTCCTATGTATACACAAAGTTTAAATCTCGTGCACTTTTCCTAAATCCAACGGTCTGAAATAATTTGGCACCTTTTGGATAGATCTTCTCCCTTCACCTTGCCCAACCTTTGTGATTTCTTCTTTTGAAAGATTTCTTCGATACTTAGTCGATTCTTGGTCCTGTGCACTCCTTGCAATTGACCTTTGCAATTTCTTGTGAGAAAAACCCGAGTTATTTCTCCAAGTCAAAGACTTCGCATACACACTCCTTGCGCTTAACATGCACACTCTGCATACAAAAGTTCCACGCTATCTCTTCTGAGCTTTGAGTCGAACAAGACTCTTTAACACACACTCCTTGCGTTCAATATGCACTCCTTGCATAACTTATAGAAGAGAAACAATTGAAACTTATTCAATTCTTCATAAGTTCATCCATTCACCATGAACATCATACACCCACAAAATTCATAACAACAGTAAACTTGTAAACAGTATCAACACTGTACAATTGGATCAACTTCCTCTGTTCTATTCATTCCAAAAAAAACATGATTACCCCCTCTATCTCTTACAATCATTATAATTAGAAAACTTATCTAAGGACCCATTGATTTCTCACTCTTCTTCCTCCTATCTAAATTCTATCACCTTCTACTCCAACGGTTACCTACTCAGCTTAATTAATGCAACCTAATGACTCGTACAGGCTAATATCCTACACCTGTAATATATTACAGTCGTGTAAGGATTTACAATAATCCGTCAATTCAAAACGGTGGCCTGAATTTACATACAACTAATTAATTAACGAGAGATTCAAAAAGATCTCCACACCGCTACCAAGCTGGTTAAGAGTCGGTTTGGCTCTTTCAATGCGTTGAAGTGTCGACTTTGCTTCCACGTGTGATTTTCTTGATGTGATAGCGATGATCCTGCATCAAGATACATCCCTAAAATCTCATTTGATTATGAGTTGAAATGCTCATGTTATGGCCAAAACAAGTTTTTGGCTCCATATTTTTTTTTGTAAACTTGTCTATTTTCTCCTTCCTTTTCCTCCTCTTCTCTTCTTCCTTTTGGAAACCCGTGGATGTGTAAGTGTTTTACCATGAGCCAATATTCAATGTGCACAAGTCCTACACAGTTCAATGCCAATATTTATTGCATGTATCGTGCACTAATACCCAACATACGCAAGTTTTGTACCAGTCAATGCCAATATTTAGTGCACCAATATTCATTGTGTGGAAGTTCTACATCACTCAACACCAATATTTAGCACATGTACCACGCACCAATATTAATCATGCACAAGTTTTAAACCACACAACACCAACATTTAGTGCAATAATTGCACACCAATTTTCATTGTGTGCAAGCTCTACACCACACAACACCAATATTTAGCGCACATATCACACATCGATATTCATCGCGCACAAGTTTTACACCGTGTAGCGCCAACATTTAACGCATGTATTGTGTACCAATATCCATAGTGCCTAAGTTTTACACTACAAAATGCCAATATTTAATACACATCAACCCTCTATCACACTTGCAACAACCTTTTTGGAGCACGCACATTGACCATGGTACTGCACCAACATACGAGTTGAAATATCTCTCTCTCGCCAATGTTTCAATGCCAACATTATTTTCTTCACTGACACACACTATCTTCACATTGTATTGGGGAGATTTTTTTTATCTTTTCAACTCTTAGTTGATTTTCCATATTTCCAAGTCACGACCATCGTGAAAATGCCCGAATTTATTGTCTAAGACAAATTCAGTCGCTCGGAATTCAAAATGACCCATCCCCGCTAAACAACCTTACCGAGTGCAATTTAAACTTGAATTTGCTCATAAATTTGGTGTTTCACTCGGATTTCACCGTTTTCCCTCAAATTTGACATAGATCAAACTTTGAGATGATGAATTTTCCAAATTCATGTTGATCTCTAGCCCATACAAGTTCGGTGTTGAGCCAAAAGCTTTGATACTAGATTGTAATCTACCCAGCCTCCAGGATGAGCCACATTACTACAAAAACGACTTAGCATATTTTGATACCATTAAACATGTACATGCATGTAGCATGCCAAATAACTCATGCAACTAACAACAAAATAAAACCCATCAATGCAATAAATCAAGCAAGCACACAACATTCAAATATTCATTTTGTTGATGTTTTGGTAGCTGTGGGAGGTATTAACCTCCAAGTGTAACCTTTGTACCTAGAATAGAATATTTAGGAAGTAAGAGAACTATTAAATAGATGTGTGAAAACCCTATAAGAGAAGTCGACCCAAAGAAAATAATAATACAGTATTAAAAGGCTCCAGAAAGTGAGGTCGACCCCACATGAAAAGACACCTTGATAAATTAGTATAAATAGAGGCCAGACACTCCTCATTTGACATACAATCACTCAACATAAGGATGGTGCAAGTCTGAGGAGAAAAAACTATAACAGCTGCAGTTGCAACAGAAGGAGGCACAAGTCTGGAGAAGGTGGTGTAGCGGTTGCAACAGAAGGAGGCACAAGTCTAGAGAAGGTGGTGTAGCAGTTGCCATGGTGTAATCTCAATATTTCTGGTATCTCTCTTTTGTGCTTCTCTTGGTAAAGGTATGCTTCTATTAGTATAGGTACGTTCTCTTGGTATTGTAGTACTGCTGAAACAATAGTGTCTTTGGTTAGGGTTTATCTAATAGGTCTAGTGTGGACTTACCATAATCATTATATCCAGGAAAAGATTATTGTGCTCGGGGGTGGCATATGTGAATGCCTATGGTTGGGTGACAATAATGTGACATTGCCTATGGTTAAACAAGCATACCAAAATTTTAACATGGTATCAAAGTTGGTTTCCTTTGTAATAGTCTAACCACTGGAAGGAAAATCCCGAGTTTCCCCCATTTTCAAGCTCATTGAGCACTCACTGAACCCACTAAGAAGGTCACCTAAGGAGGGAACATATTTTCCCTAGATTAGATCTACAATCTTCCAAAGTTGAGTATCTAGAGGGAGATGAGGCAACACTAGTTGCAGTTCCAGTTGCATCGCCATTTGCAGTGCTATTTGCAACACCAGTTGTAGTGCTAGTTGTAACACCAGTTGCAGTAACAGTTGCAGTTCCTCCGGTCCAGTGAATTTTCTGGTAACCCATTAAGAAACTCATTGAAAGGATGCTGAAATTATTCTTACCCTAGATCAAATCACTAGCCATTCTTCCGGAAGTTAGGGTTTTTGGTTTTGCAGCAACAACAAAACCCAACCCAAATTCGTTGGGAAATTTCACTAAAGTGCTGGGCTTAATTTTTAGTTGTCCTAGTGCACCCTACCTTAGCACATCCCAAGCTATCTTCAAATTGCAAGTTGGATCACTTTGCAATTTTTGGGTTCCTCATTGGTTGCCGTTGCTCGCCGTTGTTTGTTGCTGGAGGTATGAAATTGTATATGTTTAAACTATATCACTATCTTGAGGGTGTTTGCAGAAGAAGGGATCCTTTTTCCAAGAAACAATCAAAGATCCAAAGGGATCCCAGATCCAACACATTCAGAGGAACAACACTCTCCAGGTTCGATCGTTTTGATATGCCTCTAGATGTTATGGAATTATTGTGATCTTATGAACATCTAGTTGTATTTTGATCTATTGAAGTTATGATTATCATACTAACCTTTGGTCAAAGTTAAAGTTATAAGATGACTTTAGTTAAAGTATTAGATTGATTAAGGTTGAGATTTTAGAGTTTATATTCCCTAACTCAGATTTATGTCAAGAAAGCATATTGTCTTAGTACAAGGGACATGTTGGAGAGAATACTTGTCATCTTGAGTGAAGGAGACTCAGAAGAAAATAAACAACACTTATTCCTGGAGATAAGACTCCATGTTCTAGGTTTGATTGATTAAATTGATAAGCTTCCAACTTGCACATATCAAGTTTGATAATTGCTACATTACAAGTAAACACTATAGTTGTGACAACAATCCTTGAAAGGTTCTATCACTAATAGATACAATGAATACTTGGTAGCATGTGAGTACTATTGATATAAATGCTTATTATACTTGTTTGCAAGATGAAATAACATCTCCTCTAGGAGATACTTCTTGTTCTGCTTCCAGGCATGTCACCTTGGTAATGCTATGATGATTACCATGAAATTGTCTTTCTAACATAGATACGTTCTTATGAAAATGCTAGTATATTGGAAATACTTTTTCTCTTGTTTCTCTTGTCTCAGGCAGGTTACCATGGAGGAATGATTGGTCACAACATTGGAAGAGTGTTGTTCCTATTTCTTATTATTGCATTTATTTATTTGTTTTGGCTCTTGTTCCAGGCAGGTCACAAGTGATAGCTCTGAGAAGGAGTTGCTGTGACGATTGTTCTCGTTATTGTTTTTATTATTATTATAAGAGTATTATTCATGTCTATTGTTTCCCCTTGTTGTTGGTCTTGTTTTGGGTAGGTCACAAGTGATAACTATGAGGGGAGTTATAGTGACGATTGTAGGAGGAAACATATTAGATGGTATCTAGTTTGAGACATGGAGCATACTACCCATATAAGAAGTTGTATACATGACCGTATACATCCATGTACCAAAGAAAGGAGGATGTAGTTAAAACCTTATGGAAATAAGGGTACTTTTTCGAGATACAAAGTATTTCATATGTAGATTGATTGTAAGGAGCAAAACACTCCAAATATAACTGAAGATACCCCTCTAGTTCAATTAATCACTCTTCAGATCATCAGGAAGAGTTAGTAGAGCCAAAAGGGCCTACCCAGAATCATTGCAGTAACCATGAAGAGACCTACAAGGATATATAACATTGATGAACCATATCATGAGAAGGAGCAAATGGATCGACAAGTGGTGAGACAGGCGGTCACACCAAACACTAGCTCAGAAGGAGCTAGATTTCAGAGGGATTCAACCATCACGATCCAGTAGGGAGGAGAAACCTCCTCTGGATTGTTCATAGGATATTATAATTTATAGGAGATCATCACATACAGAAGGAGTAGATGGATTTGAAGATTATATAGACTTAGAGGGAGTTGAGCTTCAGAGGGAGCATGGAGATTCAGAGTGAGCTCGATCTCAGAGAGTGTAAGTGGCTTAGAGACTTTAATTCAAAAGGTGTTCCTCCTCATATTCATATGGGAGAGAGAGACATCTTCCAGGACTGATAGATAGGTTCCATGAGTTGAGGAGGATAGATCGAAGCTTCAAAGGATTCGAGGAGATATGAGACCTCCTGGGAAGATTCACTTGTTTGAGTGACAGAGGAGGAAGCCAGTCATAAGGACTGGGATATGGATATTTTCTTTGGTTCCGAGACTAGAAGGGAAGTCAGTGACTTCCAAGTTGATCTACAAGATCAAGCATGTTGTAGATAACAATATAGAGATGTACAAAGCTTGATTTGTGGCAAGAATATTCTCCCAGTAAGACGGAGAAGATTACGATGAGACACTTGCTCTAGTAGCCAGAAGAAGTGTACCTAGAGAAACCACAAGATACATAAGAAGGAATCTCATGTGTGCAGATAGAAGAAGGATTTGTACGGGCCTAAGCAGGTACCCAAGGCACGATATTCTAGATCAGAGAGTTTCCTGATAAGCTTAGGCTTTACCAAGAGTAAAGAAGATTCCAACCTTGACTACAAGGTTGTGGATGGTGGACCGATGATATTACTATTATATGTGGATGACTTGTTTCTAACAGGGAACAAGAATCTCATCGTTGAGTGCAAGAGAAATCTTGCTACAAAATTCGAGATGAAATGCCTGGGTTTGATGCATTATTTCTTGGGTCTAGAGGTGTGGAAGAAACCGGATGAGATTTTCCCAAGCTAAGGAAAATATGCTGTAGAGATTCTGAAGAGATTCAGAATGATGGATTGTAAAGCCATGCCTACACTGATGGTGATGAATCTAAAGTTATTGAGTGATACATCTTCAGATATAGTGGATGCCACCATGTATAGACATATGATTGGTTCGTTGATGTATCTGACAAACACTAGGCCATATATATGCTTTGCGGTGAACACCTTGAGTCTGTATATGGTTGAACCAAGACGTGTTCACTTAGTTGCGGAAAAACATGTGTTGAGGTACCTGAAAGGTACAATTGACTATGGACTTCAATATGTTTTGGATCGTGAGATAAGCCTACAAGGCTATACTAATTCAAATTGGGCCGGTAGTGTCACAGACCAGAAGAGTACATCTTGATGTTGCTTCAGTTTGGGATCATCTATGGTCTCATGGTTCAGTAGGAAGCAGACTAGTGTGATGCTTAGTACGGCTGGGGTAGAGTATATAGCAGCGTGTTCAACTAGAAACGAAGCAGTGTGGCTTTAGAAGCCGCTTGTAGGATTGTTTTATTTCGAGTTAGAGGCGACTTGTATTTGTTGTGACAACCAGAGTTGTGTGAATTTGTCACATAACCCAATGTTTCATGAAAATTCCAAGCATATCGAGATCAGGTACCATTATATCAGAGATATGGTGCATAAGGGAGAATTAAAGCTCCAATATGTTGTTAGAGATGAGAAAATAGTAGATGTGTTGACTAAGTGTAACATACCCACTACAGGAACTAGAATTTTTTGGCTTTTTCCTTCTTTTCACCGAGGAATAGAATTCCCGATTACCTATGGGGCCTGATACAGACCTTGCCATTCCTTACCCATACTCCTATGATTGGCGGCTATGACCACATGCCTTATCGGAGAGGTGCTCGTCGACTTTCGCGATTCGAGAAATCACGATACATGTATTTCCTTGCCCCTCTTGTCTCTCGAAGTGCCGGAATTCGAAGGGAACCAATAGTTTGTCATAACTAGAAATGCCTTGGATTAAAACATGTCCTTCCACCTTTCAAGGTTTTACTCCATCGGGATTTTGGGATGTGCGACGATAGAAGGTCTCACACCTGGCTTTCCCGGGAGCCAAAACTACGAAACACCAAACTCTAACATGCTTCACTAGTTTGGGAATCCATCCATTGGGATTTCACGAGTCGGGGGTTTCGAGACTGGCGAACACGTGGGGCTCGCACTTAGGTGCCCCGGGTGCTCAAATACCAAAATATGATAACTTTTCCACACTCCATCTTTCAGGATATCACAAGTCGGGATTTCAGGACTTGCGAGTACAAGGGAATTCACCCTTGGATATTCCAGATGCCGAAACACCGAAATATCGGGATTCAAATCCATGTTAGACCATTTCGGGATTTCGCTAATCGGGATTTCAGGACTGGCGAATACAAGGGAATTTACCCTTAGGTGTCCCAAGTACCGAAACACTGAAACATCACAACTCATCCATGCTAGTTCATTTCAGGATTTCGAAAGTCGGGATTTCGGGGATTGCGAGTACGAGAAGATTGACCCTTGGGTTTCCCGGTTGCCGAAACACCGAAACACCAAGGCTTACCCACGCTAGACCTTTTCGGGGTTTCATACCTTGGGATTTCGCGATGTGCGATTGCAAGAGGCCTCACATATGAGTTTTCCGGGGGCCTAAGTTCCGAAACGCCGATATATATGTGTATATATATATATATATATATCTATGAGGCTAAGTTCTTTTCTAGATTTCACCCATCGGGATTTCGGGACTGGCGAGTACAAGGGAATACACCCTTGAGTATTCCGATTTCCGAAATGCTGAAATATCGTAACATGTCCACGTATCGTCCATTTGGGATTACCCCCATCGGGATTTCGAGACTGGCAGATACAAGGGAGCTCTCCCTTAGGATATTCCGAATGCCGAAATACCGAAATATCGGGATTTAGCCATACACTGTTATTTCGGGATTTCGCATATCGGGATTTTGGGAGTCGTGAGGACAAAGGTTCTTACCCTCTGATCTCCCGGGTGCCGCAAAGCTGAAATGCTTACCGGCCGCCACATGTATTCTACAGCTGGACGGTCTAGGTATCCCCATGGGTCTTGAAATCGATGGCCCCGTTTTCTTCACTACTTACGAAGGTAAAAAGGGGACGAGGCATTAACGCCTACACTCCTTCATTCAATTTAACGGTCGTAATAGGCCTTAGATCCTCCAAAAGAATCTCATTCGTGCATTTAGAAAGAGGAAGGGTATCCTGGGAATCGAACCACCGAAAGGTCCTTAATTCATCCCCACGCTATCATTTTGGGATTTTGAGGGTTGGGGTTTCGGGACTCATGAGTACAAGAGGACTCAGACTTAGATACCTCGGGTGCCGAAACTCCGAAATATTGAAGTCTAGGAATACCATTCTCTCTCGTGCAGGGTTTTTCAGACTTATGTCATCAAATCCTTCGACAGATTCTTGGGTAAACTTTAAGAAGGGTGTCCCTATGGGAAGATCTATCCAAGGCATTACTTGAGATAAAATAAGGGAAATAAATTTTCCGAGAACAAACTTGAAAATCTATATTAGTTCAATATATATATATATATATATATAAACATAAGCCATATGTGGTCTTCCCAACAAAAGCATACAACCATCATTTCAGATCAAAACACCATGCAAACAGTCTTATAATGAAACCATTCATAATTGCACAGACTATGAGCATACAAGTTAGCATATAAATTTCAAGATACACGATATAAAACACTTATCAAAAAAACACCGGATTTGGTGCAATTGCTGAGAGGGGTGCTCGTTTCCACCCAACCGTAGGCTTAGTGACTCCGAATGGATTTACCACTAGCCACCCCCGAGCTAGACCACGATGCTTGAGACTCTCTGTCTCTATTCTTCAGTGACCAAGAACGAAGGTTACTCTCCTTCTTCTCTGCTATCACTCACTCTGTGATTTGTTCCAGAGTTGTTCCGATCTTTTTCCTGCTCTCCCCTTCCCTCGCGTGCTCCCCTTCCACACCTTTTACCTACCTTTTCTTTTTTCGGCGAGGTTGTGTGTGGCACAAATTCCCCCGTGGTGGTTAGGTTTGAGGCCTCCACGGATGGGCGATTCACCCCCATCCCTCATTAACTCATGAGGAGCCTCTTCACCTACCATCCTGATGAGTAATTCATTTCGGGGCCAGCGAGCCGCTCTTGGTTCTTCGGGCCAGTGAAGACCAAATACGGTTTGGTTCGGTGGAATTTAATGCCACCATTCCAGGTGCCTTACACCACCTTTCTTCAGCGATTGTGGTCTCTTTGTCAGCACATCCCCCTCTTAGCAATTATATATATATATATATATATATATATATATATATACATATTTATTTATATATTCTCATAACATTATTTACATTCATGGACCTTTTTACTAAGGTCCATTCAAATCACACATTCACATCTTTGAGTTTGCCATAGTTCTTGGCCAGTATAGTTACTTTTACAGACTGGGGGAAACAGGGTGTTACAATTCCCTCCCCCTTAAAGGAACAACATCCTCGATGTTCTAACTATCAATATGACATGTATGTACAGATGTAAACAAAATTGGATATGCCTGTTTCATGGCATCTTCCATTTCCCATGTAGCCTCATCTGGGCCAAAATGTCTCCACTGCACCTTGACCTGTACAATGGTTCGGTTCCGAAGTGGGGTTTCCTTTCTGTCCAGTATGCATTGAGGTTCTAGTAGAAATTCTCCCTCCGGTTCCACCTGGATCACAGACCAGTCAATTATATGATTAGAATCATGTACATATTTCTTCAATAATGAAACATGGAAAACATTATGTGCTTTTACCGTGGGAGGAAGTGATAGCCTGTAGGCTACGGGTCCCACTCTATCTAGAACCTCAAAGGGTCCACAATACCGAGGTGCCAACTTGGCACAAGCTCCCATTTTCAGAGAACTCTTCTTGGGCCTAACTCTGAGATATACATGGTCTCCCGCCTTGAACTCTCTTGGAGTTCTCTTTTGGTCGGCGTAACTTTTCTGTCGATTCTGAGCGACCTTCAGGTTTTGTTTTATCTAAGTCACTTGCTGTTCCATTTCTTTCAACATGTCAGGTCCAAAATAAATTTTGTTTACGTGATTACTCCAACTAACATGAGTGTTGCACAATCTACCATAAAGTACTTCAAACAGAATCATCCCTAAGGATTCTTGGTAGCCGTTGTTGTAAGAGAATTCCACCAGTGCCAGGTAGTCTTCCCACTTCTTGGGTTGATGCATCACATGCATTCTTAACATGTCTTCTAGTATTTGGTTCACTCTTTTTGTCTGTCCATCGGTTTGAGGGTGATAGGCGGTGCTAAACAACAACTTGGTCTCTAAACCAACCATCAGTGACTTCCAAAAGTTGGAAGTAAATTTTGTGTCTTTGTCAGACACGATCTCTTTCGGCATACCATGCAGTCTGAATATCTCCTTCATGAATACCTGAGCGATGTCTATTGCCTTGCAAGTTGACTTGACGGGGATAAAGTGAGCAGAATTGCTCAATTTATCCACCACTACCATGATGGCGTCATTCTGTTTGGTCGAGGTTGGTAATCCGATGATGAAATCCATGGAGATGGTTTCCCATTTCCATTTCGGGATTGGTAGAGGTTGTAATAATCCTGCTGGGTGTCGGTGTTCTGCTTTTACCTATTGGCATTCTATGCATTTGGCTAGGTACTCAACTATGTCTTTCTTCAATCTAGGCCCATAGAATTGTTTCCTAGTGGCCGTGATCATTTTCTGGTATCCCGGATGACCAGAATAGGGTCTTTTATGTAGTTCATCTAGTATGAACCTCTTCAATTCGTCACAATTTGGGACATACAATCTGCTTTGGTAAGTGAGCAGACCTCCTTCCATCATCTGGTAGCCTCCATACTTTATCCTTGTGGGTTCTTGCTGCAGGTACGAGGTCACGGTCTAGAAGAATGTGTCTATCTCCTATGCATTTCTGACTCTTTCTTTGACATCCATCTCGCAGGTGCTCACCGCGGCCAGGTGAATTGTTTTCATGCTTCTGCTAAGGGCATCGACCACCCTATTTTCCTTCCCTTTAATGTGTTTGATTTCGAAATCAAACTCACTAAGGAGGGCCATCCACCTAACTTGTCTAGCATTGAGCTTTGGTTGGTCAAACATATATCGCAATCCACAGTGATCTGTCATAAGTACAAATTTTCTTCCCAGGAGGTAATGCCTCCACATTTTTAAGGCATGCACTATGGCAGCTAGCTCTAGATCATGGGTCACATAGTTGACTTCGTGCTCATTCAATTTTCGGGATTCATAACAGACCATAGTTCCTCCTTGCATAAGGACTCCTCCGAGCCCTTCCTTATATGAATCTGTGTACACGAGGAAGTCGGCTTCGGGATCAACGATCTTCAACACGGGTGCGTGGGTCAGTAGATGTTTCAGGGTTTGAAATATTTCTTCACATTTTGGTGTCCATGTGAATTTTGTCCCCTTCTTCTGGAGGGTAGTGATTGGACAACCAATCTTGGAGAATCCTTTTATAAATCTCCTATAGTATCCTGCTAATCCCATAAAGGATCTGATATCCGAAATATCCTTTGAGGTAGGCCATTCCATGATAGACTTGATTTTGTCAGGGTCTACCGCTACTCCTTCTTCGGATAGAACATGGCCTAAGTAATGCATTTGCTTCTGGAAGAATTCACATTTGCTGAATTTGGCATAGAGCTGATGTTCTCTTAGCACTTGCAGCACAAGCCTAAGATGCTCTTCATGCTCTTCTCTATTCTTGGAGTAAATTAATATATCGTTAATAAAAACTAGCACAAATTTGTCTAGGAATTTGTTGAGTACATTGTTCATCAAGCACATGAAAGTGGCAGGGGCATTGGTTAACCCAAATGGCACTACCAAAAACTCATAGTGACCATACCTCATCCGGAAGGCAGTTTTATGGATGTCTTCACCCTTAATTCGGACTTGATGGTATCCCGACCTCAAGTCAATCTTTGAGAAAATAGATGCACCCCCCAATTGATCGAACAGGTCATCGATCCTGGGCAAGGGGTACTTGTTCTTTATGGTTACCTTATTGAGTTGTCTATAATCTATACATAGTCTAAGGGTATCGTCCTTCTTTTTCACAAATAGGACTGGTGCTCCCCATGGAGACACTCTGGGCCGGATATAGCCCTTATCCATCATTTATCTCAATTGCAATTTGAGTTCAACTAACTCGGGTGTGCTCATCTGGTAGGGTGTCCTAGACACCGACACCGCTCCCGGTGCAAGTTCTATCGAGAAGTCTATGTCTCTTCTCGGAGGTAGACTCGGTACCTCTTCCGGAAACACATCTCTGTATTCTCTCAGATTGGGGTGGTCTTCGAGGCTTGGTTTGTCATCTTCAGTAGTTTTCAACACCTGTATTCCATATAGGGGACATCCTTTTCGGCAATACTTTCTCATTTGCAGAGCTGATATCTGTCTCATCGAGACAAGTTTTTGGATCCCTTGAAGGGTTATCCTTTTTCCTTCTTTACTTACACATTCT
>ML784508.1:523878-609685 GCA_009831015.1 Picea engelmannii
TTGGAGTGTATTGTTTAGATTCATCAGAGTTGTAGTTTGGCTGCCATATTTGGTAGGACCCCTCTTTTTTTTTTTGAAAAATCATTTTCGAGCCCTCATTGGGAATTTTACCACTACCACGTGGAATCCCATGACTGGGCCACGTGGGAGCCAACCATTGACCCACGCCATCCACTTGCACAGTCATCCTGCCATGTCACCTGACACATCATCCTACCACATCAGCTTGCCATGTCTCGTACGGTCTGCCACGTGGATGAACGAACTGCCACGTGGCACTTCCTCATTGGTCCATAGATTGACCCGAAAATGTTGAAAACAAGTGACACATGGCAGCCTCTGGTGCTGCCACATTACCATGCTAACATCAGCCTAAAACGTGTCACTCTTTGCGTGTGCCATGTACATTGTATGGACGCTAACATCATCCGTACTGATGCTGACGTCAACAATACAGATGCCAACTCATCCCTGCTTACTGGGCTAGGATGACCAAAACTTTGACTGCAAATATCTTTTGATTTGTAACTCTGTTTGATGATCCATTTATGCTGTTGGAAAGCTTGCGACGTGGTCTTCACGATGATGCCAAATTCACTAAGTTTTGAGGACTTTGAATTTTTGCCCTTTTTTTGTCTGCTGAGGCCATTTCGAGCTTCCTTAGCTGCTTCTGTGAATTCTGAGTTGTACTTAGTCTTCTCTGGATCCTTTTTGGATCACACCTTCCCATTGAGAGCTTTTTGGACCACCAAAATCTTTCATCAATCAACAGATAAGTGAGGGAAGAGTTCCCTCACCTTGTCCTTCTCAATCCACTTTGCGTTGCTTGGATGTGTGCCCTTTAAGCCTACTCGAAGACAATCAACATCACCCCTGCGTCAAGTCCTCGTCCTTCTGTCCAAGATGATATCTTCCTTTAACTCATCAAAGTACTCAAGAACAAACTCCTCAACTGAAGGTATTGAATCTTCCTCACCCTGATCCATGACCATGGGAGGCTTAAAAAGTTTCAAGTTCTCCACATTTACAACTAAGTAGATCTGCATATAAGGTGGAAGATCTAGACAAAAATCAATTGTACCACTTTTCTCCAAAATAGTGAAGGGTCCATAACGGACGGGCTTGAGTTTCTTTCCTTCACCCTTCAATATTTCCTTGCTGATGTGAAGCCATACCTGGTCTCCAACCTGGAACTGATGATAAAGCCTATGTTTGTTATACTGTGCTTGAATTTTCTCCAACTGTTCCCTGACTGCTTGGTGTACTTGCTGGATCTTCTGGATGAACTTGCGGGCTCTGTCTTCATTTCTTTCTTCATTTGAATCGACATTTTTCCCATACATCAAGTCCAAAGGAACTTTAGTTAAATACCCAAAACATGTCTCAAAAGGCGAACATTGAGTGGAGGAATGTAAGGTTCGGTTGTAAGCATGCTGTACATAGGGTATCTGTTCATCCCATAACTTGGGATGCTTGCTGCAGTAGCCTCGAAGAAAAAGTACCATTGTTCGATTAACAACCTCTGTCTGTCCGTCGGTTTGTGGATGGAAAGCAATGCTCCTCTTCAACTTGGTGTCCATCATTCTCCACAAGCTTGTCCAGAAATCCCCAAGAAATCGAGTATCTCGATCCGAGATAATGGATGTGGGTAACCCAAAGTGAACCGAAACATACTGAAAGAAGAGATTAGTAGTCTGCTCAGCAATGATCTTCTTTTTACATGGCATTAAGATACACATCTTGTTGAACCTATCCACTACAACATACAAATAGTCATGATCCCTTTTCGACATTGGTAAGCCCCCTACAAAATCCATGGAGATACTTTCCCATGGATGGGATGGAACAGGCAGTGGTGAGTATAGCCCCCATTTTCTATTAGTGGGCTTACAAGTAGAACACATCACACACCCCTTTACATATTTAGTTACAATTGATTTCATCTGAGGCCAATAACCAAACCTCTGCAGATGACCCATATTTTTTCCTACCCCAAAATGCCCAGAAACAAGAGAAGTTTGAGGTTCTCGTATTACATGGACTCGTTCACTTGTAGGAATACATAGCTTTCCAAGATGGTAGAGTAGTTTTCCCTGCAGACAATAGTTCTCTGCCTGTACACCATGGGTTAGCTTCTCATATACTTCTTTAAAATATTCATCATTGGCATATTGTTCCACATAGCTATCATGAGATAAATAAGCATTCTTCAAAATAATAGAAGCAACAATAGGAGGTCTAGAAAGCATATCAACTACCTTGTTACTCGTACCCTTTTTGTACTTGATTACCAAATGAAATTGTTGTAGGAAACCCATCCATCTATAATGTTGAGATTGTTGCAGTTTGGTTTTTTCTTGGAGCTATTGTAAGGGTTGATGATCTGTATGTATGATTTTTTCCTTCCCTAACAAGTAGTGCTTCCATTTCTTTACGCTTTGAACTAATGCTTACAACTCTTTAGCATGTGTAAGATAGTTAACAACAACTTGGTTAAAAGTTTTAGAGTGGTAATAGATAGGCTTACAATATTGCATCAATATTGCACCCATGGTGTATTCGCTGGAATCTGTCTCGATCTCGAAGGGCTGTTGAAGATTTGACAATGCTAATATTGGTGCGGTACTAATCTTTTCCTTCAAAGTGTCGAAATATTTTTGTTGCTTTCCTCCCCACTAAAAAGTGTTCTTCACACTGGTTAAGGCATGAAAAGGAGTTGCTATAAAGGAGAAGTTTGAAATGAATCTCCTCTAATATTGGACTGCACCTAAGAAGCTTCGTATTTCAGTTACACTTTTGGGCTCATGCCAATTTACAATTACATCAATCTTGGAAGGATCAATTTTCAATTGTCCTCCTCCTACAATATGACCAAGTACACAAGTGCAGTATTACCAAATTCACATTTGGACAATTTTACATACAAATTTTCCCTTTTCAAAGTATCCAATATTTGCTTTACATGCTTTACATGTTCATCCCAAGTCCCACTAATGATAAGAATGTCGTCTAAATATACAATCACAAAATCATCTAGAAATGGCCTGAATACATCATTCATCACACACATGAAAGTTGTCAAAGCATTACAAAGCCCAAACAACATAACTAACCACTCAAACAATCCCTGTTTGGTTTTAAAGGCAGTCTTCCATGCATCCTGTTCTACAACCCTGATCTGATGGTATCCACTGCGCAAATCCAATTTAGTGAAATAAACAACATTCTTTAACTGATCAAGTAAATCATCTATACGAGGAAGAGGGTATCGATTTTTCACTGTGATTTTATTTAAGGCCTAGTAATCGACACATATTCGCCATGTGCCATGTTTCTTTGGTGCCATCACGATCATAGAACCACAAGGAGATGAGTTGGGCCTGATGACCCCTTGATCCAATAAGCCTTGTACCTGCTTTTTGATCTATGTCATCTCTACAACTGACATCCTATACATGCCCACATTAGGAAGAGGAGAATCCTGCTAAAGATGTATTTCATGTTGGATTTCCCTCTTAGGAGGTAATCCATTTGGTTCCTGGAAAATATCATCATACTTAGAAACAATATCAATTAATTCTTTCTTATTAGGAGGATCACATCCTTGGAAAGTGTCGGATGTTCCGACATATTTCTCCCTTACGTCCATGAGTACATATCTCTTATTAGTGTTTATGAGTCTCTTCATTTGTCCTACACTAACAAGTGTTATGTTTACCCTCATGTTGTGGGCTCTAACAGTATATTCGACTCCCCCCTTAGTAAGGTGATATTTGTTCTCATGACGAAAGAAGACTGCTTTTCTATCATAAAGATAAGGGCTCCCCAACACTATGCCACATATATCAAGTGATACAACATCCAAATCCACTTTATCAATCAACTTTGAAGCGATAGCAAATCTGACCCTACATTGCTTCGTGACATTAAGTTTTTCTTTATCGCATACCCAACCAAGTGGATAAGACTTTGGATGTGGTTTAGTTTCAAGACCCATCTTTTTGACAAGTGCTTCAGATATCAAATTTACTTGGGAACCTAGATCAAATAATGTATCTATCTTAGTGTGTTTAGATAAAACTCTTATATGAAATAATTCATTCCTCTTTCTTTCATCATCATGATATTCATTATTGGAATTTGAACTAGCATGAAGGGAATATTTACCTTGTACTCCAACCACTGTGATCTTTTCTTCATCTTCTGAATCAAAACTAAGATCTTGTTGCAGTGTAGAAACGGTCTTTGTCTTCCCCTTTCCATCGAACTGCTTTAGTCTCTTCTCTGGATGTAGTTTCCAACAATGTTCATCATCGTGACCACTTTTCTTGCAATGAGTGCAAGACGATTTTCCTTCTTCTCTCTTTACAGTGGCGGTCTTTTTGTCCTTATCAACTTCTTAAACGACTTATGTGGGAAATTGGAAGGTTTCTTTGTGGGATCTTCTTGAACATGCTTTCCCCTATTCTCAAGGTGAGTGGCTTGCACACAAACTTTGTCAAGACTGGAGGGGTTAAACAATAGCAAAGTATGACGAATATAACTGTGAAGTGCGCCAATATATTTCATTAAAGTTTCATAAGAATCCAAAGAAATGTTTAATGCAAGCTCTTTCTTCCTAAATTCTTCCGTGAAACTTTGTACAGTTTGACCTTTACTTTGTCTTAAAGTTTGCCATTCCATCCTTGCTTTATGTAAATAACCCAATGGATAAAATTGTATCGCTGATTTAAATTCTGACCATGAGGAAAGAATATTACCACACTTATTTCTGTCCTAAAGTTTTCCCTCCCACCATACAAGAGTGGTGCCTTCCACCCAAAGAGAAGCCAATTGCACTTTAACTTCCGCTTCATCAATCTGTTGAACATGACAATATACTTCAACATGTCGGATCCAATTATCTAGATTTTTAGGATTAGCATCTCCATTAAACATAGGTAAAACAAATTTTACATCAAGCTTTAATAATGGTTTCTTAAATGAAGCTTTATGGCTAGAATGATGAGAATGATGAGAATGCTCAGAGGAAGAAGAGCTAGAACTTGATGGTGAAGATGGAGGCTCAACAAGATCTCCTCAAGCCCCTTGATTTACTGAAGCATTATCATCAACTTGTGCTTCCTTTTTCTTCCCTTTCTTCTTCATCCTCTTCTCGTAGTCTCCATACATTCGCTTGACCATTTTTGACATGCGATAAAATACCATATGGAAGTTTTTCTCCTGTTCATCACGCTTGTCCTCTTCTGCCATTTTCTTCCTTCAGGATGCACGACCAACTTCGGGATTGAAAGTATTAAGAATTCCTTCACCCTGATTATGCTTGGCCCTAGTAAGCATTCACTCTCAACAATTCAATTCAAAGATGACTGCTATGATACCATCATGATCCATGATCTTTTCATCGAAGTGACTTATAAAGAATTGTATTAAATGAGCATAAATTACAGTGCACCATAAAGAAGGAAAAGCTCAAAAATGAAGAGACATAAGCATAAAATCTGAACACAAAAACTTGATAACGGAGTTCGTCCCTGGTGGACTACGTCTTCGAGTCCTACTCTCAAATGGGTAGGTCTTTTTATTAACTCAACAAAAGAATTTGGAAAAATACATAAGTATATCTCATTCTGGAATTAAGCCGTAAAATTTTGCTCAATTAAGAAAACAGACAACACCATTGAATTTGTGGCATCGAATTACCCAAAAATGTCTGTCTCCATGCCTCAATCCGACTCTGGCACTCCCAGGCCCTTGAGAAATCTTGTCTCGATTTTCGTGCATGCACCTTGCAATTAATTCTCTGTACTGTGTCTAAAAAATCGTGCCCGGCCATACCGTCGAGCGGTCTCCTTCCATCCGTGGGAAGACTCAACATTTAAGTGAAATGTTGGGTGGACTAACCAACGGAGTCTGTTGGCCCAACGGTTGGCGAATGCTTATATTGTAAGGCATTGGATAGGGGGAGATCCTGGGGTCGAGCCCACGGGCCTCCCCTTTTTGGTTATAGTTATAGTTATAACAATNCTGTCACCAAGTTTGGAGTTTATTGTTTAGATTCGTTGGAGTTGTAGTTTGGCCGCCAGATTTGGCGGGCCCCTTTTTATTTTTATTTTTGAAAATTCGTTTTCTGACCCTCATTAGGCATTTTCCCACTGCCATGTGGTAGCCCATGATTGGGCCATGTGGCAACCAACCATTGGCCCACACCATCCACTTGCATAGTCATCCTACCATGTCATGTACTGTCTTCCAAGTGGCTGTATGGACTGCCACTTCCTCATTGGTCCATAGATTAACTCGAAAATGCCGAAAATGAATGACATGTGGCGACCTCTGGTGCTACCATGTCACCATGATGATGTCATCATGAAACATGTCGCCCTCATCTTGTGCCATGTACATTGTATGGACGCTAACGTCTTCTGTACTGATGCTGACGTCAGCAGTACGGATGCTGACTCATCCCTGCTGACTGGGCTAGGTTGACCAAAACTTTGACCGCAGATATCTTTTGTTCCGTAACTCTGTTTGACGAGCCATTTACACCATTGGAAAGCTTGTGATGCGCTCTTCACGATGATGCCAATTTCACTGAGTATTGATGACTTGAATTTTTTCTCTTTCTCTGTTTGATGAGGCCATTATGAGCTTCCTGAATTGCTTCTACGAATTCTGAGCTGTCCATAGTATTCTCTGGATCCTTTTTGGATCAAGTGCGTAACACCGTATTAGGTGCATCAATGCATATTACCGTACAGGATGCATCACTTAACCATAAAATAATTTTATCTTGAATTGTTTTACTTGGTATAATCTATATATTTCATTATGTAGGTACTTGGTCATTTTGTACCCAAGTACAATATTTCCTGCATAGTGATTAAGAAATGAGGCATGCATGCACTGGCTTGAGCAACAACATCAGTTCAATTAATGAATGATGATCAACAAAATTGAATGTTACAAGTTGTATATTTTGGAATGTTTGTCCATGAAAATTAGACATTTTGTTTAACGTGGAGATATTGTCCCAATTAGATGATGACATGTTAGCAATAATTCTAACAATTATTTATTGAGATTTTGATTATTATGGACCTTTATGCTGTCCCATTTTGTATGATGGAGGGTCTCTTATTTGTATATAATAAAATGGATTTCTTAATCTATTGCATTGTCTACTATCGTAAAATGTTATGTTACTAATTGAATATATAGATAATTTACATTGTTACAATGAACATACGTGTAATCAGTTGGTATATTTGTTTAAATAATACAACACATCAATGCACTAATCCAAGCACAATAATTAAAATATAAAAACCAATATTATTATTAAAAATATTTTATTTTTTGATGATTAATTGAAGTTTTATTAATAAAAAACAAGAAGTTATATTTGCATGCCCACAACATGGAAAAATCCAATGCTAAAACACATCGGTGGATGGTATTCATTTGAATGCAACAATGCAGTTTATACATCTCTATGCAAAGATGCATTTTAGTGAGTATTATGCATTGGTGTGTATACTTGTAATAAAAACACCAATGCTCCTAATGAAAATGAAAGCAGCGTTCTCTTCGATGACACCATTACTTCTCTCATTACTATTATCATAATTGCTACAAGACATTACAATGCACAAGGTAATATAGGCACTAGTTCTAGTGCATATGTAATATGCACCTATGCTGTTATTATATAAAATATGCATCAAAGCTTAAAAAATATGTAACAGACACCAATGTGTATTATATATTTTTAAAGCATTGATGTATATCAAATATTGGTGTACTTCATGTGTATTGTTGATAAAGTGTCTCATTGCTTTAAACATCTAAAATATGCATTGGGGCTTCAAAATTAAATAATATGCACTAGCATGTATTATATAAGTTGAATCCCAAGTGCAATTATTAGTGCATTGGTGCATATAGTATATATTTGAGTGCACCATTGCATATTGTATAGATTTGAGTGCATCAATGCATATTATATAGATTTGAGTGCACCGATGCACATTATTGGTAGAAGCACAACAACAAAAAAACCATCTACTAGGACCTCTAACTGCTCAAAATTTTTAGTTATAGTGAAAATCCATTAAAACCTCCACCAAAAACTCTACTATTAATATCAAAAGGTTTTTTTGGATAATTTTTCCCAATCTTGTAACACTAAAAACCTCTACAAAAAACTTTGCTAAGTGTTGTTTTCCTTGTAATGAATGAAATCAAACCTAATAAGAGACATCTACATCTTTTCAAATTTGAGGTCAAACATACAATACATAACCTCTACCAAGGTTGCCCAAACACTTTTTAAAAGAAAGGTCCCTAGTTTGTCACTTCAACTAGAAGATAATAAATGAAGAGAGAGTCCCTTCATTAGAATAAACTTGTCATATAATTTAGAAGAAGTCTTGCATCTTATTAATAATCAAATAAAGAACAAGACATGGTCAAAATGTTGAATCTGACTAAAATCAATCAATTAATAGAGCACGAGGTCCCAACCTCCCATCTCCTAATCTATGTTTTCATTGCTCTTAATTATGGTCTTATTAAAGTATGCATATAATTCTGGTAAGTTATTTATGGTTATAGATAATTCTGGTAAGTTATTTATGGTTATAGCTATACATATCTCTGACTTATAACTTGAGTTTAACTTTATGGAGAAAAAACATAAAGTCATCGCAATACCTACGTGTGAGGTGCCTCAATGGAACATATTGTTGCAACTCCTACACAACTACGAGAGAGTATGTATCGTACCACTTAGATGCAAGAGTATCATCTCGTAGGAGTTATACATGCCAAACAATTAAAGATAGTTACAAATGCTTTACAATTATGTTTATCAAAATATACTTGTCAATTGTAAATGATATACATAATCAATCAAAATATAAAAATATTTTGTACTAACCTCATCAAAGAAACTATCATGGGAATAAACCTTTGTCGGCCCATAACAAGTATGCCACAATGAGAGAATTAATGAGGATAAACTAAACTTGAACTAGAATGGCCAACCTAGCCAGATGTCATGGCATGTATAAAATCCACAACATGGATTGAAGGCCCTACCCTTGGTGGTCTAACATCATTTGTATATGGATCCCAATCGAATGCTATGACACATATGCTATGTTGAAGTACATTGTGTGTGAGGGTGGATATCAAAATATTATTTGCATGAACCCTGTGTGCAAGTTGAGGTGGTTTACGGGGTGGAGGAGGGGGGTGTTGTTAGACATATGCCTAGGAAGGGGTGGCCCTCTCACCGGGTTATGCGTGGTCCTTTCTTAATTTTAAGCATAGCCAAGTCCAACCCCTTGAAATTCACCAATGTCAAAATAATTGACATGATGACCCATAATAAACTTGGCCCATAATTTACGTAGAAAATATAATGGAACCTCCATGTTATTTCAGGGAGGTTTATCAATACCATGAACCACCTATCCATCCAATTGCCTTTGAATCACTGGAATGTACACCAGTCCATGCAAATATGTTTCTTTCTTAGATTAGCAGTTTGGCTAGTTCTAGGGTCAATCAATAGTTGGACAATCATCTCGTTGGTTTTTGGTTATATGCAAATCTTTCACCTCTTCCTTACTCATACTAGTTGAGTAGTATTCTCTCATCCTAGCCCTACATTCAAATATATTGGTTAATTGGTCATGGGCATGGCTAATGAAAGTAAAAATTATGTTGAGTGAAGTAGCCACTCCAATATTCATAAGCTCACCAATTAAGTTTCTAATTTCATCTAAACATCGATTAATTTTTATGAATGGATCTTGTGGGAGTGGTTGGTTGTTAGGATGTGTGATTTTCTACATTCTAACTAAATAAAAAATGCATTGAAACAATAATTTTACAAACTATTTAAAATTATATAGTTTAATAAATATCAAAATGACATTTGGATTAAAACCTACCTTGAAATGATATGAGAAGTGCTATATCAAGAAAACCGAGTGCCAATAATGTCCTTGCTAAATCTAGGCTAAATCAACAACAAAAACATGTGCACGGGTTGTAGAACATATGGGAGAAAACATGCCACGTGTAGGAGAAAATGTATAGAATAGGGTTGTAGTTTTTTAGAACGCATAGAATTGTCCACATGTTAATAACACGTGCACTTTTTTACATTAAAAAATAACTACACGGAAATAGATGTGGATGTAGGTTAGTAAGTGCGTGGATATTGGATGAAGGTTGTAGTTAGTCAAATATGAATGCGTGTGTTTACCAAATTCACAAGAAGTACACATTTTTGTCGAAGTGGTTTTGGAAACCAACATCCTTGCAACATTTGGATTTATAAGATTTACAAATAAAATCTCAAAATATAAAAATATGTAATAAAATCTAATGTTTGAATACCCAAAAATATAATTATATATATATATGTAATAAAATCTAATGTTTGAATACCCAAAAATATAATATTTTATATTACAACTATAAGTTTAAAAATTATATTTGATAAATGTATTTTTCACATTTTAAAATTCAAATTTCAACCATCAAAATCATTCAAATGAAAATTTAATTAAGTATATATAATTAAAAATTTATTAAAAAACATGGAAGTTCAACTATTTAATTATTTTAAGAAATTTTAATTGTAAATTCAAATTTCAACCATCAAAATTATTCAAATAAAAATTTAATTAAGTATATATAATTAAAAATTTATTAAAAAACCTGGATAGGGTGACACGCGCCGAGGATGGGGGACGTGGCGAAGAAGGAGGTGAGGGGATGTGGGAGGTCTTTAATATCAGTCCTCCCCACACACTCCGCGAGTTAATATGAGCATCAGCTCCTACCACCTCCGTATCCTGATGCAACTCAGCACGAGCGCCTTCAGTCCGACCAGCCAGAGCACTAAGCTCATGGCTTTAATGGCGTTTATAGTGGCTTATCCCCCCATTAACCTTCCCGGGAATTCCATTGTGTTTTGGCAACTTCTTGCGCAACGAGGTTGCTATCAAGCTCTCGGCGACTTGGCTCTAACCATTGCTCCAGTCATGCCGAGATTGAGGGGGCGACCCCGTAGAGGGGCTCGCTGGTATGCAGCCGCCTCCAGAAGGAAACACCACCGAGAATTCAAGCGCGCAGTAACTCTAGCCAGGCTGCGACGACGACAGGCAACTCTTGCAGCAGGCTCACCTCCTGGCACAATTGTGGAAGAAGACTTGAGCATTACGCTCCCGTCGGATTTTTCAAAACAGAAACTGTTTACTTTCCCTGATAATTGGGACCCCTCCACCCGCCTCTTCAGCTCTGGGACAACACCCCGAGGCAGGAACTCCTCTGACTCCTGCGCCAAAGATCCCTCCAACCCTTGCGCAGAAACTTGCATCATCAAAGAGGAGCCGTGGATGGTCACTGGTGCAGCTAAGGACGCAGGATGCCCGGGACGAGATGACAAGCAGCCGAGGCCACCCTCACCACCTCTTCTACCCCCGGAGCAGTTGCAACTCATATTTGAAGTCAGAAGTTTGGTTGAAGACCAAATTTTCCGAGCGGTCTGCGCAAGCCAGCGCCTAGATATGCTTTATGCGGCTTATTCCAACGACACGCCCAAACGTCAATGTCCTACCTGCGCACAACAATTTGCAATACCAGTCCGTGCAGAAGAAGCGAAGGACGACAAGGAGTGCACTGGTTAACAGGTCTTAGAGTCTGCATGCTTTTCTTTATGTTTGTTGCTGTATTTTCTCAGGACAGTAGTCTATTAGGTGTTAGTCTGAATAGCCTTAGACTCTACATTATCAAACTGTTGTTAGTCATGAATATACCCCCTGGTTTCCTACGGGCAGGGTGGCACTATGCTCTTTATATTTTTTGGACATGTTACAGTGAGATAGCCAAGTATCCTGGTTTCCTTCACAGGCAAGACACTTGGCTCCTATGTGTCATGTATGCTCCCTTTTTGATGACGCTTTAATATGAAAGGTCCCACTTTTACTTAAAAATAATAATAATAATAATAATATTAAAAAACATGGAAGTTCAACTATTTAATTATTTTAAGAAATTTTAATTGTAAATTGAAAAATCATAAATACACATTTAAAATACATACAAACTAAATTAATTTTCATTAAATCATTAATTTCATAAACTTTATTCCAATACATGTCATTCACCATTTAAATTTTAAAGAAATTTTAATTGCAAATTGGAAAATGGGTTGTTTAAACATTCTATTTTTGGAACTTTTTTCATTCTAATACTTTTAAATATATTTTGGTGAAATCTTCATTTTTTGTTGTTTAAATTGCATTTTTGAATGTATAAATGGATTCAACACCTTGAAAAACCCTCATAACATTAGAATTATACTACTCACTTAAAAAATCATAAATATACAATTAAAATACATACAAACTAAATTAATTTTCATTAAATCATTAATTTCATAAACTCGATTCCAATACATGACATACACCATTTAAATTTTAAACATTAAATATTGTGTAGATAACTTTTTTTTTTTAATAATGTAGTTAGAAATAGGAAGAATATCATATATTCTAGTGAGACACTTAATATTACATAAAGAAAATGCTGAGATGTAATTGATTCCATTGAAATAATGATATATTCTAGTTTATGTTATTTTGTTATTTTTGGAAGGATAGCAAATAAAAATTTAAAAAATATTAAAACATCATTTGGAAAAAATAATGAAAATAAAAGTTTATTTAAAATATGAAATTAGGAAATGAAATCATAAATTGATATTTTATATTTTTAAAAAAGGTAAAAATCTTCTTATTATAGATCTAATTAAAATTAATTACTTTTTTTTTTATTAAAAATTTGTGATTTAACATTTAATACTAAATTTTCTAAGCTTTTAAGTCATCAAAATTATGATGACTTTGAAATAGTTATCTCAATGCTTAAAGCCATACAATTCTAAATAAACCCAAGTAATTTTTTTTATTTTTTTTAAAGAAACTTTACCTTAATATGAAATACAAATTTAACTTTTCATATTTTTAAACCATTTCAATTATTATTAATACAATTGCACTATAATTGAGGAAGATATTATTGTGAACATTTTGAAATTATAATTTAAAATAACTTTTTTGTTTGTTTGTTAATTTGTACGGGACCTGTTGGGGGCATCTAAGTCGTCAATCAGGGGCATCTAAGCTGGGAGCCACACCAACCCTTAACATGGTTGGATTTTTTGTCCCCGCAGGTTTCGAACCAGTGACTTTAACATCACGGAGTGGCTTAACAACACACTCTGTCACTAACTGTCCTACACCTCGGGGACTAATTTAAAATAACTTTAACAAATAACAATACTAATAAATTTCTTTAATCTCATATAAACATTACTCTCTTTAATCTCATATAAACATTTAGTAATGGTAATGGTGATAAGCAAATTGTCTTATATCATTATACTTAAAAAAAAAAAAAAATAATAATAATAAATTACTTCTAATTTTATCACAATAAATCAAAAATTTAATTAAAGTGAAAAAAAGTACAAGACCTATCTTCCACCTATTCTAACTATTATCCCTCAATTATTAATCATATATTATTAATCAATCTAAAAATAATAATACTCAAATTACACTTATAACTAATTCATATTTTTATCAATTTTTCAAATATCAACTTTGACATATATTTTTTTTAATTATTTTATAAAACTCAACATTACTAATATATATATATGAATAATATCTTATAAACTAATATAACTTGTATGTTTAATATGTCTATAATATTTTATAGACTAATATAACTTGGGTGTTTAATATGGATAATGTTTTATAAATTAATATAACTTGGGTGTTTATTTTAATTAATAATTAAATTAAAAAAGAGCTTAAATCATTCTTCTCAATTGAAAAAAGAAGAAGTCAAAGTTGGTTCCAACTTTCAATAGTCCTTCCATGATGTCTTCACATCTCTAAGATTTCACCTAATAGCATTTGTCATAAACAATGCTTTAAGCAAACATAATATATAACTTTTTATGCTCTAAGAGGAAATTAATAAATGTTTGATTGCATCAAAAGCATACGTCTGTTTTAAAGAGCGTCTACCGTGTGCACAAGTTTTTGGTTTATAATTAGGTCACAGGGATTGCTTTCTAGCGAGGTTTTAGGCGACACATACATGTTTATTTTATAAATAGCATATGGGGGTAAGGAATATTAGAGTGAATTATATGTTGTTCAAATATTTAGAGAATTTATTCTTGGATGGAAAATGAATATTTTAAAAGATTTGATACATTGATAAGTGTTTGTGGTTTAAATGTTTGATTTTTTGACATTTTTATGGGTATATTGTTTGATGAAATTTGTTGGAACTTCAGATTTCAGTGATCGAGTCTATATAATTTGAGTGTCCCAAGGGTTTTTCAATGTGTTGAATCTAGTTATGCATTCAAAAATGCAATTTAAACAATAAAAAATGATGATTTCACCAAGATCCGTTTCACCGGATTTCGATGAAAAAGTTCAAAAAGTCGAATGTTTAGACAACGCCAAGATAAACGTATGGTGGGAGGATGTCATGTAAGAGGACATGAAATAATCATTCATCCTTAAATCAATCTTTAGTGTTTTTAATGATCCAAGGACATTAAAATATGAGGAAATAGAGGATCGTTGTTGTGTATCGAGACAATACAATTAAAGACATGGAAATGCAATGTGCATGAGAGGGTCACCACCTTAAGAATTTGTACCAGTAATTACTCATTAACTCCCAATGACAAGCTCTCAAGACCATCCACTTATAAAAGGATGAGGAAAAACCTTCTAGTTGAGATAACAATTGAAACAACAAACCTCCTCAATACTCTTTGCATGATTTATCATTGTAATCAATCTATACACACAATTTGGTTAGAATATTCATGATCCGTTGGATCTTTTAAATGACTATGGTTGAGTTTTAATTTTGCATGCGTTAATTAACCATTTGATAATTTAGTGAAAGAATGAGGAAAGAAGAGGAATTATAACAGCCAAATACACATATGCAGATCTGAAATGAATAATAGACATCAAACCATAAACATGCAGATTGATAACGGAGTTCGGCACAACTTTTGCGTACGTCTTCGGGCCTTTTCTCTGTGGGGGAGGCTTCTTTATTTCTGATCAAATGCTCAAAAGTACATCGCTGTAATTCCAAATGGCTACAAGACTGATCTGGTCTTGTTCGTCCAGATCTCTAGAACCTTGCAAAGAAAACGACACGCAAAACGGATGTTCTAAGCTCCCAGAAACGATCCGACATCGTCTCCTCCTCAAAAGCTTCACTGCATCAAACTGACTTTGGCTTGGCTTTTCTTCAGCATAACTCTGCTCTGACTGACTGTAAATGGCCTCAAACAGGCCTGGTTTATATAGGCTTGGAGTTGGTTTCTCAGCTCCAACTTCCTCCAAGAATCTGGCCTCCAAAAATGCCCAATATCCCCCAAAAATGGAAAGAATCAGCTAATAATAGGCTTATTAAATAATAAAATTCCAAATTCTTGTTAAAAAAAAACCCACTTTGTACTATATTATTGGGCATAGCCCCTTTAGTCCATGCGCGCGCCCCTTTTTGTGGTCGTATGGGCTATTTTTAGCTAAGCACGAGCCCATAGGCTACGTGCTAGCCCCCCATATCTCGCTCCAGCCCTAGTCTCGTGGCAATGACATGTGGCCCCGTGGCTAATTGTCTAACCGCGCGCCCAAAATAGGAATAGGCCCCTGGTTTATTGGAACGGTCATATGACCGTTGGCAACTGCCCCCGCGCATTCCGTTTGGTGGTTGGCGCTCCCATCCATATGGCGTGGTTATATGTAATACACCGAGGGCTGGGGCTAGGCCCCGGCCCTTTCCCCGCCGTTTTAAACCACAATACAATGTTAAATACAAAATATGCCATTTACATAACAAGACCTAACCATAGAGCGAGCGGTTAGCCCGACTCGGTCAGTCCACAACCGGAGGGGAGGTCGTCGATTCGACCCCCCGTGCATGCCAACCAAAATTTTAACATATTAACCAACAAACCAATCATCGAGTGACATGTGATGCCCACGGATTGGGCCACATGTCCTCATATCATTTGCCATAAAAAAGACACGTGTCAACTGCCGATTCGTCCAGGTCACCTCTGCCGTACTGACACGTCGATCTGCTGCATCATCGCCGTACTTCCACGTCGATCTGCTACGTCATCCCTGTCGTACGCTCTATCATCCTGCCACGTCGGCTGCTGACGTCACCCTGCCACATGTCACCCTTTCAGTGGTGACACGTGTCACCTCAGTACTGGTCCAACTGTACCTTCGTACGCTCGAATCCGCCTGACACATGTCGCCTCCTGGTGCTGCCACGTGTTGTCATCCAATGCTGCCACGTGTCGCATTCTGGAACCGCCACATCAACTGTATGGCACTGCCACGTTAGCTGTACGGTCATGACACGTGGACTGTACGGACTGTACAGTCATCCCCTTTTTTTGCCTGTTTGACTTTTCGGACAGAACGCGATATCTTCTCCATACGGAGCCCGTTTGACAAAGTAAATATACCACCGAAATCAGGAAGACGAGACAGACACAATGGCATAGGTTTCATCGCATTCTGAGCACTTTCATTTTTGAGCATTTTTCAAGCCCTATCAGGCTTCTGGATCCGATTTCGGATCAATTCAAGACATGAAAAATTGAATGGTTTCATGTCTCTTTTATTTAGGTTATAAAAGTATAAACATGACATGAGGAGAAATGCTATGGAGAATTTTAAGTAAAATATTTATTTAGGAAAAATTGTTAAGAACCAGCTGAATAGACTTGAAGATAAATCTCAAAATAAACCCACAATATCAACAAGAATAATATATGAAAACCACACTTTATTATATCAAAACCTCTAAGGAAGGGCAACGCCATACAATGAATCATATTATGGAAGGGATCCTCTCATGTTCACTTGCCTCTTTGAGGGGGCTTGCTCCTATTGAGATACCGCTCCAAATACAATACTTCTCTTCATATCCCATTTCATTGCTTGAATACTTTTATATAATGCTACCAACCACCTAAAAACATTCTAGAGGAAGAACATTTTAGAAGCAAAACCTTCTAATAAGTCCTCTTACATTTATTATATCTAACTACCATAGTGGGCCTTATTTAATACTATAGTGGACCTAGTCCACCTTACATTGAATGACCTCTACTATTATAACTATGGGCCCTCCGACCCCCCCACTACCTCTCTAGCTACCTAACATTCCATCCCCCTTATGAAAACGTTGTCCTCAACGCTTGTTATGAGGATGTACAACCATATACCAGGGTCCCATGGATAAGTGTGGACCATAGTGTTGAAGTAAACTAGAGAACCAGGGTCCCATTGAGAAATGAAAGCCACCATGTTGAAGTAGTCCAACCGCCATTGTAAACTAGGGTCCCATGTCCAAGTGCTCATGTGAACTACACGAGAAAGATATCGGCACCCAATAACCAACTGAAAATGATGCTCCAAATACTAACAACTATCATGTGGATCTAAATAAGAATATCCATCCACATAGTGGGAAAGGGTCAAAGCTGAATCTGGAAGAAACAATACCATTGTAGAATATGCAAGTTGAACACTGGTAATCATAACTATCTCCGATTTGTCACTTTGATGTTCTCTATAGAAGGTGGAGTAGAGTCATCAAATAAAATATGAAAGTGGTTGTTATCCCAAAAATGACAATTATCCATATATACCAATCATCACAATTGGCCTCAAAATCATACCAAGCATATACTTCTTGATTATATTCATCCATGAGATCTACCATAAGATACCTCTCCTGCATGCAATCCAAGGTCCTTTGAATATTGTGACAACTATCCCTAATAATTTGTTGCCCCTCGTGAAGATGTTGCTCAATGGCTTCAATCTTCTGTAGAATGCCCATGAGGAGTTGAAATCCAATATCAATTGGGAACACAACATATAATATATCAAAATAAATCTCTTAAAATGATTTATCCAATGATACTGATCCGATAGCAATCTAAACACCCTGTGAAAAGGTATGAACTTTGCAGTCTCACTGTTGTCACAAAAACCCCCCAAAATGGTTGGTCTTAAATCAGTGATATCTTTACTTCCGAAGTTCTGATTTGGGTGATTTTTTTTGAAATCAACTATTTTTGAAAGAGGAACTCAGATCTATAATTTGTTTTAGCAATTTCGACCTTCAGGTGATACAAAAATAAAAAAATCGCGCCATCGTCAGCAGAAAAAACCCTGAAAATTGCAGATTTTAAAATGTCCATATCTTGACTTCCTGGACTCCGTTTCAGACGATTTGTTTTTTTTATTTGGGTCTTTTTCTGAGACGAACTCATATATATAACATGTTTATGCAATTTTTTCATAGAAATATACATAAATTGTCCAAAATGTGGCGAACCTCTTTTTCTTCTCCGAAAAAATATGCAAAAATAAAAAACGATTTTCCCACACTTCTTGCCAAGGAAAGTGCTCTAATACCACTTGTTAAGAACCATTTGAATAGATTTGAAGATAAATTTCAAAATAAACCCACAATATCAACAATGATAATATATGAAAACCACACTTTATTATATCAAAACCTTTGAGGTAGGGCAACACCATACAATGGATCCTTTTATGGAAGGGATCCTCTCATGTTCACTTGTCTCTTCGAGGGGGCTTCCTCCTATTGAGCTACTGCTCCAAATACAGTACTTCTCTTCATATACCATTACATTGTTTGAACCCCTTTATATAGTGATACCAACCACCTAAGAACATTCTAGAGGAAGAACCTTCTAGAAGCAAAACCTTGTAAGAAGTCCTCTCACATTTATTATATCTAACTACCATAGTGGGCCTTATTTAATTCTATAGTGGACCTAGTCCACCTTACATTGAATGGCCTCTATTATTATAACTATGGGCCCTTCGGGCCCCTCACTACCTCTCTAGCTACCTAACAAAATTTCACCCACGAGCTTGAAAACGATATTTATTTAAGAAAACTTCATTGGCAAGCCCGAAAACAATACCTCACCGAAAACCCATTTTATGGTACGCCATAATCAAAAGGTATGCGAAGAGTGGATTCTATTTTAAAGCCATGACACTCTATAATCAAATGCTGGACGAGGGGATTGGACCTGATACCTTCACCTTCGTTGTTGCTCTCCGGTTTGTGCTAGCTTGCAAGACCCGAAACAAGGTATGGGTATCCATGATTGTGTAATTAGAAGGAAATTGGAGTCGAAGATCTTTGTGGGTAAAGCCCTTGTAGCCATGTATGCCAAATGTGGGAGCAAAGAGAAGACATGTGATGTGTTTGCCAAAATGTTTGAGAGAGATGTTGTTTCATGGAATTTAATCATTGGAGGAAGAGGCATTGAGGTTCTTTCACCAAATGCATATCGTAGGTATAAAACTGGAGTTTGTCATTGTTGTCAATGTTCCTCCGACATGTGTCAACATGTAGGCTTTGCATAGTGGAAAATAGGTCTATGTTTATGCTACAAAAACTGGTTATGAAATTGTGGACAATGCCCTCTTGTCAATGTATGCTAAATGTGGAAGTATAGAGGATGCACAACAAGTATTTGATGGACTATCACAAGCCGATGTGGTTTCATAGATGTTATGATCACATGGTATGGCCATAATAGATGATGTGGCAAAACCTTGGAGCTTTTTATTCAAATGGTGTCATTAAGCTTGAAGCCTAATTTGATAACATGGTGTGCTATTATTGCGGCATATTGAGTGATTTTAAATATAACATTATTTAGCATAACATATCATAACACTAAGAACTCAACATCTCACAACCTCACTATTCTCAATGCAACAAAGAATTAAAAACTAATGATTAAAAAAAATAAAATAATATAATTAAAAATATGGCAAAAATTTAAATTAAAGAAAATAAGTGATATGTGCTGGATTCATTCCCCTTACGTATAACATGATGCAATAAATGTGAGATTGAACGCACAAATAACGCTCATGGAAACTAGATCACGAGTATTAAAAACGCCATTAATATCTCTCTCGAATATTTAATAATGCTATATTATGGAATCGCTATGCTTTAAAAAAAAAATCGTTTCATATAATAGCATTTTGTGAAATCCGGTGAATCAGTGTTGCAGTGATCTAGTAAGTCTTCAAACCCAGGAGCCTCTACAACAAATCCACTGCATTTGTTTGAATTTGTGGAGCCCAGTAAAGTCAAAACACCTATTGTTATTATGGGTGGCATATTTTTATGGGTAACGGATAAACCATAAACGCCTAGTCTAAATGTTTGATTTTTTGGTTTCCTATCATGCGTGTTTAAAAACGGTCTCTTAAAAAATACTTCAAAATGTGTAATTATGTTTTATTTTTATTTTTTTGTTTTTTAAAAATTTTAAATATATTTTTGAAAATTTATTAGATTTTTTTTTATCTTATTTTAAATATAGGTTTTTAAGATTTTTGTCATATCATTTATATTAATCTAAAAGGGGTAGGGTATGTATACTTTTGTAGATTTTATAAGTCAAAATTGTTGGGTTGAGGGGAGTCCTTTATCCCACAAACAAGGGGTCTCATATACCAATTTATTATTATTATAATAAAATTAAAATAAAAAAAATATTTCATCACAAGTTCAATTCTAGAGGGGGGTAGTGTATGTATACCTCAATAGATTTTATTAGTCAAATTGCTGGACCGAAAAGGGTCCCTTGTCCCACAAACAAGAAGGTCTCATACACCAACTTAGTGTAACTTGATCATAACCTTAAAAATAGATTATTATTATTATATTCAAATTATATTTAATTAATTAAATATAAATTATTATATAAATTTAATTAATACATCTACAATCAAAATTATCATAAAAATTCAAGGGAAAACTTGTTGCAAGAATCGAGCCGACATTAAAAAGATTAATAAACACTCCATTCACAATTATAAAATCAAATTACTTTAAAAATTGAACAAACAAGGATCATAAAATAATCCATGATATTTTTTATCACAAAACATTTAAAGTCAATACAAATATTTTTATATTTTAATTAATTAATTTAGTATATATTTTATTTAATAAAATATTTAGGAAATAAAAATACGAATAATTAAAAATATGTAGATGAGTGGAATTTAATATTTATATTTATAAATTAAAATATATGAAAGTTAAAATTTATAATATTTTTTCTAAGAAAATATATCAAACTTTAATAATACATAAATATATTAATGTTAATTTTGTTCTATTTTAATTTGATTAGAATACATTTAATTAAAGTTGTTTACCAGTTGCTCTTAAATGTTAAATTAGTTTTTTGTTGCGAGTATTTCAAGTGTCTATACATTAATATTTAAATGTTTGTATATCTTGGAATTGTTTTTATAATACAAATATCTCTTTATATTGATTGAAAAACGTTACTCACAACAACATATAAGTATAATGTAATCCTTATATCAATACAAAAATAATAATAACTTTTATTTGATTTAATGGTATGACAATTAACAACTCATGAGGATAAACAACATATAAGTATAATGTAATCCTTATATCAATACAAAAATAATAATAACTTTTATTTGATTTAATGGTATGACAATTAACAACTCATGAGGATAATCTGAAACAAGAACATGAAGAAACCTTATGAAGGTAGAAATCCAAGATAAGATGGCTGAAAGAGGGTGATAAAAATTTTAAGTTCTTTCATAATTCGATGCTAAACAAGAGAAACTATCACATTGTATCTAGTCTCAAAGCAACTTCAACTCAGAAATTGGAAAACCATAAGGAAGTGGCTAGAGAATTAAATTAAAACTTTCAATGGAATCTTAACAGAGTCTTAGCTTGACAGATAGGCTTCCATCAACTTTATTTTGGCCGCAATCCCACCCTTGGTATCGCCCGAGTAGAAAAGAAACCTTATGAACCCCATCTCCCTAGATGAAGTTACAAATACTGTCCATTCCATGGCCACTAGGAAATCTCCTAGACCAGATGTATTTACACTGGATTTCTTCCAAGCTTGCTGGTCTATTGTGGGTGAAGAGGTATGGTAGGTAGTCGAGGAATCATGCATCTTAGGTAATATCTTGCAAGTCTTCAATTCAACCTTTATGACTCTTATTCCTAAAGAACACAACTTGCAATTTGTTGACAAATTTAGACCTATTTCCCTATGCATTGTCATTTACAAAATTATTGCCAAAATCATTGCTAACAGGCTCAAGCCCATTCTTCACAAAATTATCTCGTTTGAACAAGGAATCTATGTGGGGGGTCGTCAAATTCTGGATGGGATCATTCCTTCCCATGAAGCTATATGTTCACTAAAAGCTACTAAGTCCCTCGGTATGCTTATGAAATTGGATATGTCCAAGGCTTGTGATAGGCCGAATTGGAACTTCCTTAAGCAACTTCTCTCTACCTTTAACTAATGTTCGAAATGGGTTGCATGGGTTGGAAGTCTTATTTCCTTTGTCTTTTCTCTATTTTGGTCAATGACTCCCCTTTAGAAACCTTCAAATCTCTCACAACATTCACGAAGGGGACCCCCTCTCTCCCTACCTGTTTATCCTAGCTGTTGAAGGTTTAGGCTATTCCCTGAAGGTTGCTCTCACCTTCAACACCCTCAAGGGAGTTTGTTTTCATCCCAACCTTGACCCTCTCTCGCACCTTTTTTTTGTTGACGACACCCTTTTTCTTGGAAGCTCCACTATTGACGAAGCCCCTACTTTTAAGCATGTCCTTGACTCATTCATGTTGGCATTTTATGCTCTCATAAACCAGAGCAAGTCACAAATATATTTTTTCAATACCCCCCTTACCATCCAAAATCATATTACTAAACTTCGTAGGTTCTAAAAAGGCTCTCTTCCCTCTAAGTAATTAGGATCTCCGCTTCTTTTCAATGCCCTCTGTAATATCTCCCGTGTAACGTTCCCTAGCCCAATTGAGGTCCATTACGTGTAGAATTACACATAAAATGAAATTTTTATGATAATTAATTTCCTATAGCTTACCAACTATGAATTACACACAGATTTAACTATTGTTTGATACCACTAATTAAATGCATCTACAACATTATAAGATAAACACAAAATTGAGCTAATAACTTAAATACAACAACATATAAATCAGTCTCATACACATAGTTCACGCACACCATTTAAATTCATAAATATAACACATAAACATATAAAATAGATAAAACACTCATCTTTTAAATTAGTTGTGCAACCAACTGCTTGGGACGGACGTTCCACCCAACCATAGACTTGTTGTTCCATATCTCAACAGAAAGTCACCCCCCAAGCTAGGGCTAACAATCCACAAAAGAGGGTGGTATCTCACTGACCACTCACAACTCATAAAATCCCACCACCCATTGGCATTCTCCTACAACTATCCCGATTTTGCACCAACTCTCTTCCTCTCGACCTACCCAACCCAATGAATGTACCCCTTCACTAATTTTAGTCCATCGGACGACCCATTTGTTTATCAGTGTCTTTCTGGCACAAGTAACTAAGAATCTTACTATTGAGAAACTCAAGGGAGCTCATAGCTAGGAAAAATACCAAGAAAACAACAACAATCACTTGCTATTACAGTGCAACTCACATTATTAGGAGTTCACTCTTCAGGCCTAACAACTTGAATCTTTAGTCTTTTTCTCCAAATATGCTCTAGAAATGCTTCAATGCTCTCGAGAATTCACCCTCCATGGTTGTTTCGTCTCCAATAATCTTCTTCCCCCTTCTCTACTTGTTGTTCATGCCAAAGAGGACTATCCAAAAACTATTGTAACTGCCCATACGAATTTCCTCTCTTTTCCCAAGAAAGTTGAATCCCACACTCCCCAATGTTGATTGTACTTAATTACCATGCTCCCAATAACTATTGGATGTGACTTCTCACACCCACTGTCTTACATGTATTCAATGATTGTCTTTGGGAACACTCAATTAGAAAATTAGAAGGTTCATATACCCATATTAATTTTAGGAAGTGGGTTGAATTAATATACATGGGTAATTCCCCCTTGTACATCTCCCTTAGACATTCTCTTAGACCTGCCCCTCTCTTGTGGATTAACCATCCCCCATCTCTGTCCATGTCCCCCAACAACTAAGATCACATTTTATTATTAAAATTTAGAAATACAATTCACATATACACCACTTGGCCACAACCATGCATTATATCTACATTAAACATTAATTAAACTGGGGATTAGAGCAGGTATGTTACATTCCCCCTCCCCTACAATTGTGTGTTGTCCTCGATGCACACTATACCGATATACATGCACAAATTTACATCATAATACTAAGAAATAAAAATTCTGCAATTTTACAACTCCAGCTGTAGTTCCAACCAAAATCTCGTATTCCTCTGAACCCGCTGAACCAAGGAATGTACTACCTTCACTGCTCTCAGTCCATTGGGTTGTACCATTCTTTTATCAAGGCCCCCAATGTAGGTTGGCTAGGACTCTGAGACGTGGTTCCAAAACTCTAGCTGCTCAAAATGGAGTCTTGCATTCTTATATTGTGTTTTCTTCAAAATTGTCAAAAATTTGTGTGTGTTCCTTCCACATGGTTTCTTCGTGCTCCCATGTTGTGTCTTCAGGACTGAAGCAGGTCCATTGAACCTTTACCAACCCTATTGTTTTGTTCTTGAGATCTTTCAATTTTCGGTCCATGATGCATATTGGTTTCGCCTAGGAATCCCCTTCATGTTCCACCTGGATCACAATCCAATCAATTATGTGGTTACGGTCGAGTACATATTTATTTAATAATGATACATGAAATAAATTATGCACTCTCATGGATGTGGACAATTCTAACATGTATGCGACTGGGATTATCTTTTCTACGATCTCAAAAGGTCCACAATATTTTGCTGCCTACTTTGGACAACTTCCTAATCTTAGCGAACTTCTCTTTGCTTTCACTTTTAAAAATACATGCTCGCCCACTTTAAAATATCTAAAATATCTATTCTTGTATGCATAATTTTTCTGTTTGTCCCGGGTAGCCTTCAAATTATGCTTGATTTTTTCCATCTTCTCTTCCATTTCCTTCAACAAATCTGGCCCAATAATAACTTTGTCTACTAGATTATCCCAACTCACTAGTGTGTTACATTTCCTGCCATACAATGCTTCAAACGTGCTCATTTTTAATGAGGATTGATACCCATTATTGTAAGCAAATTAAGATAAATGAATACAATCTTCTCACTTTGATGATTGATCCATCACATACATTCTGAGCATGTCCTCAATTATTCTATTAGTCCTCTATGTTTTCCCATTTGACTGTAGGTGATACGATGTGCTGATATTTAGATTTGTCCCAAAGCCTTTGAACAATCCTTTCCAAATTAGATGTAAACTTAGGATCTTTTTCTGAAACAATTTCCTTGGGCACTCCATATAACCTGACAACTTCTTTCATGTAATATTTGTTGCCTTGTGTGTAGTCTTCATTGGAATAAAATGTGTTGCTTTAGTTAATTTATCCACCACCACCATGATGAAATCATGTTGCTTCATTGTTCTGGGAAACTTTGTGATAAAATCCACAATAACTACTTCCCACTTCCATTCTAGAACAGGAAATTGCTGTAACAACCTTGCTAAATGTCTATGCCCAACCTTCACTTTCTGGCATTCTAGGCACTTGACTCTATAACTAGCCAATTCTTTCTTCATACATGGCCAAAAGTATTGGCTTCTTAATGTTACAATTAAATTCTGATATCCTAGGTGTTCAACATATGAAACATTATGCATTTCCCTCATCACAACATTTTTCAGCTCATTGGAATTCAACACATATACTTTGCCTTTATACATGAGAATTCCATCTTCTCTTAGCTCAAAGTCTTTAAATTTCTGTTGTAAATTTCTTTGTTGTAATGTTTCTTTTATTTTCAAATAGTGTTGATCTGAATTTTCTGCTGCAATAATTTTGTCTTTCAGATCAATCATGTACATGTTGATGGCTACAATATGCATCTCATGTGGTCTACTGTTGAGTGCAACAACCACTTGATTCTCTTTTCCCTTGATGTGTTTAATTTCAAAGTCATATTCAGTAAGGAATTCCAACCATCTAGTTTGTCTGAAATTTAATGTGGGTTGTCCAAACAAATGTTTCAGACCACAATGGGTTGTCCTTTGTTTAAATTTCCTCCCCATGAGGTAATGTATCCACATTTTTAATGCATGAATAATGGATGCTAATTCTAGATCACGGGTGGCATAATTCCTCTCATGCTCTTTTAATTTATGAGACTCATAACATACCACATGATTCTTTTGTGTGAGGACTCCACCAATCCATTCCTTGCACACATCAGTGCACATAACAAAATCTTTATCTGGATATGCAATCTTCAAGATTGACGTACTGGTCAATATGTCTTTCAACTGTTGAAAGCTCTCTTCACACTTGGAATTCCATTTAAATTTCACTCCCTTCCTTTACAAAGAAGTGATTGAGCTTGCAAGCTTTGAAGATCCTTTTATGAATCTTCAGTAATACCCTGCAAGACCCATGAATGATCTAATATACATCACATTTCTTGGCACCGACCATCGTCTAATGGCCTCTATCTTCTCAGGATCCATCGCTATCCCATATGCTGAAATAATATGCCCCAAGTAGTGAATCTTCTTTTGATAAAAAATTCACTTACTTATATTGACATGCAACTTATGATCTCTTAAAAATTGTAGCATCATTCTTAAATGATGTTCATGTTCCTCCTCTGTTTTTGAGTAGATGAGTATATCATCCAGGAATACACTTACAAACTGGTCTAGGTATTCCCTGGACACTCCATTCATTAGGCACATGAAAACTATTGGTTCATTTGATAGCCCAAATGGAACTACCGTGAATTCATAATGCCCATATCTTGTCTTGAATGTTGTCTTGTTTATATCTTCTTCCTTTATCCTCACTTGATGATAGCTTGATCTCAAGTTAATCTTGGAAAATATTCTTGTACTTTTTAGCTGATCAAATAGATCATCAACCCTTGGCAGAGGATATTTTTTCTTTATGGTGGCCTTATTCATCTATCTATAATTAATACACCTTAATGTTCCATCTTTCTTATTTACAGATAGCACTGGGGCACCCCAAGGTGAAAAAATTGGGTGTATATACCCCTTCTTTCACAACTCTTTAAGCTGCATCTGCAACTCCCTCAATTCTGGTGTTCCCATTCTATATGGTGTCTTGGACACTGGGGAAACTCCTTGCACCAAATAAATAGAGAAATCGATGTCTCTCTTCGACGGAAATCTTGGGATTTCCCCAAACATCTTCAAAATCCCTCAAGATCGGATAGTCTTCAATGCTTGCCGCTTTATCTCTGGCTACCTCTTTGTTATAGCACAAAATGCCACACCTATGCATTTATTCCATGGCCTAACCCTTTCCCAAATATTGCTAGACATTTTCCCAAGTTTCCTCTCCAAAATCATTTAAAAAACATGCCTTTATGAGCATATCCATGGGTTTCCCTAGTGAAACACACAAACATCTGTGACTCTCTAGCTTGAAACTCGCGGATGCCCTAAAAAATCATAAAAAATAAAATAATTCCATGTTTTCAGGCGAGTTTTTCGGTGTGACTTGTTCCCCAACGTCCCCTTGCCCATACAGAACATAATCCAACTACCCCAACCAGAGATGATTTTAAGGATGGAAAATTATTTTAAAATGTAGAAACCTTGGCAAATATTACTAATCCTTCATATGCCAACTATAAATGTTTAGCGATATTTTTGTAAAAATATTCAAATTTCTAAGGATTTAATATAGTTTTTATAAAATTTTGACGATTTTTAAGGTAAAATAATTTTATCCTATAGAATTTGGACGAATCATTTTTAAAATAGCGAATCTCATTTTTGGAAAAACCATGGAAAATTAGCCCATGAGCGAAATTTAGCCCCTAAAATCATCCATGACCCCAACCTCTTGGGGAAGAGATAAAAACACCCTTGAGGGATAAGGAGAGGCCAAGTCCCTTGGTGCAAGATTATGATGTCGATATCTAGTAAGCCTCTGTTTCCTATAATCTTCTGAGCAACACCCCTTTTTTATCTGGAAACTCCTTTTCCAAAATCTCTTTCTTATATATATGGCTATAGGGTGTATCCTTATCCCTATTTGAGCCATCCAAGGAAGTGTATAGTGGCTGAGTCGATGCTTGAGGGATTCTTGGAGGAACCCAGACAGTTGGCTTCAAGGCGGTGCCAAAGGAGAGACAAGGTTGTAACTTACCTTTCTGATTTGGTGTTAATAGAAGAGTTTGTTTTCCCTCATGGTTGTAATATCCCTAGGAATCTTCCATAACTCCAGTCCTCATATAAGAACTAAAGTTATTTTCTTGTACCTCTAATTCTGCAAGAAATGTGCATGTAATAATTATTGTTAGCATATGCATACTATAAAACATTTCATTAATTAGATTACAAGTTATTCTTTATATCAATTTATGAAGAGCACAATGTACTAATTCAAAATGTAATTACTTAAACACATTTCTCTCCAAGACAACTCTCTAATGGTTGTACTCATGCCTCAATCTGAATTATGAGCGAAAAGTTACAACATTCACAAGCTGTAATTTCCACTCATTGCTCTTTTTTTACTATTGCAAAATTGATTTATTACTTTCTGAGAAAATTTTAGTGCCCAATTCAAAATTATGGGTGGATAGATGTTTTCTCCTCCTCAATACCTTTCTAGCGACTATTTGGTTTCTCAAATTTGAGCTCCAAGCTTAAAGTTATGGTCTAAGAAAGTTTAGATTGTTTTCCCATTTTTATCCTTGTATGCTACATGTGTCTTCTTTCTCATCCCATACATTTTTACATACACATATTCCAAATATGGTTCCATAGATGACTTCTATGGATCATAAGATTTCTATAGACTACTCCTGTGCCCTAAACAAACTTCTGAGCAAGGAGTTGTGCCCTCTAGAAGTAAACTGGTGCCAAAGTTATACCCTTAACTATTTCAGCTGTAACATTCTCATACGAGCTTTGCTTTGCATATGGGATAGCTCGTTGGAAATCTCTCTCTAAGTTATTTAATTTAATTTACAAAAATTGTTTGTGGAACTTTCGACACTTATATCTTCGCAAATTAGAACTCCTAAAAATGTTGTTAAGGGCTTCAAAATGCCCCTCCAAGTTGAATACTTTTAAAAATTGGGAATTTCATAGAATATTCATTGTTTTACTGTTATAACAATATTTTAATCTCACCCATTGATCTCAAATTTGGGAGTAATATTAGCCATTGATGCTCTAAACCTTCTCCAGGCTCGTGGATGAATCTCTACCATCGATCACCCAAATCGAAAAGTGATTTGGACCGTTGATTTGAGCTCCATCGATGATCGGTGATTTCTTTTAAACGCATGAATCAACCTACCAATTTCACCGGCACAACCATCAACCATCGACGATTTACTTTGACAATCGATTTTGAAAGACATTGCTAAACCGATTGACCCGACCATTGGTCATCGACCCTTCTTGTTGGCATACAAAAACACTTCTCAAATTCGGCCGACCCGACCATTGATCATTTCTTGGATGACATGGAAATTATGCTGACGTGGCATGACATGTGGATGTTGATGTGGCATGACACATAAATGTTGACATGGCACTTTGGATGATGTGGCATGACACATCATCACCCTCCTTCCTTCATCAGTGATCAAGAACTTCTCTTGGATGAACTGAACACCTCATCAATTCTGTTGACCCCTGACCATCGATGATTGGCGATTTCTTGGTTGATCGATTTTTTTTTTTGATTTCACCGATACCCAATCATCAACCATCGACAAGCGGTGATTTCCTTTGGACGCATGAAACCTTTTGCCAATTTTTTCCGACCCCAAATCATCGACCACTGATGAATTCTTTTGGCAAACTCCAACAATTAAAAATTTTCGACCAAATCCTGGATGAATTTGAGCCATCGATCTTTCATTCACAATGATCTTAACCATTGATCTAATACAACTTTCAAACGAATGAAAATGAATCTCGACCATTGATCTACCAGACCTTGCCAAACTCCAAAAAAACTTATAAGTTTTTCAACTATTTACTATGAATTTGGGTCGTTGATTTTGAAATCAAATGCGATCTCGACCGCTGATCCATCATACTTTGCCCAATTCCTCAGCAGCCATTAAAACATGAATTTTGACCTTCCAAGTCAAAATTTAACTTTGTAACTTTGCAGATTGATGCCTCGTATCATATTTCAACATTTTTGAGGTATTTAAAACTTGAATTTGCCCATGAATTTTGGGATTCCACTCTCTTTTCCCACCATTTTCCCCCAAATCCGTCACAAAAAAAATCTGTAACAATGAATTTTACCAAATTCACGTTGGTTCTTGGCCCATACAGGTCTAGTGTTTGAACCAGAAGCTCTGATACCATAATGTAATGTTCCCCAACCTTGTTGAGGTCCATTATGTGCAGAATTACACATAAAAACTTCTTTTTTACGCTAACTAATTTCCTGTAGCTTACCAGCTATGAATTACACACATATTTAACTATTATCTGGTACCATTAATTAAATGCACCAATATCATTCTAATATAAATACAAAATGCATATAATAACTCAAATACAACAACATATAAGTCCATCTCATGCACAGAGTTCATGCAGAACATTTAAACTCATAAATATAACACATAAAACAGATAAAACACTTATATTTTAAATCAATTGTGCAACCATCTGCTTGGGACAGACGTTCCACCCAACTGTAGACTCGATGTTCCATATCTCAACTAAAATTCACCCCTAAGTTTGGGATAGAAATCCACAAAAGAGGGTGGTATCTCACTGTCCAATCACAACTTATAAAATCCCACAACCCACTGGAATCCTCTTACATCTATCCCGATTTTCCACCAACTCTCTTCCTAACAACCTGCCCAACCCAATAAATGCACCCCTTCATTGCTCTAAGTCTATCGGGTGTCCCATTCGTTCACCAAGGTCTCTTTGGCATAAAAAACCATGAATCTCACTATTGGGAAACTCAAGGGATCTCATTGCTAGGAAAACTACCGGGAAATCATTAAAAATCACTTGTTGTTACAGTGCAACTCACACAAGATTTCACTCTTTAGGCGACAACCTAGATCTTCATTCTTTTGCTCCAAATATGCTTCAGAAATGATCGAACATGCTCTAGAATTCTCCCTCCATGGTTTCTCTAGCTCCAATGTTTTTCTTCTCCCTTATTTGCTTGTTGTCCATGCCAAATATGACTGTCCAAAAACTGATGTAATTGCCCACACAAATTTCCTTTCTTTTCCCCAAGCAAGTTGACTCCCACACTCCCCAATGTTGATTGTACTTTAGTCCCATGCTCCCAATAATTATGCGATGTGACTTCTCACAACCAACCTCTTACATGTATTGAATGATTGAATTTGGGAACACTCAATCAAAAAATTAGAAGGTTCTTATACCCATATTAATTTCAGGAAGTGGGTTGAATTAATATACATGGGTAATTCCCCCTTGGACCCCTCGCTTAGACATTCTCTTTGCGATGTCCCCATTTTTCGACATTATTATGTTACAAAGTGTTATGCTTGCTAGAGTAGCCGGATGGGGGTGACAACGAGTTCAAGAGATATTGAGGGGTTTTATTGGGCCCAAATTACATCGTTCATCATATTTCATCATCAAGATCCATTCCACACAACTTGGCTTTGATTTTGTTGCATTCCGATGATTTCCGTAATTTGAGTTTTTATGGGTCATATTTTAATTAATTTCACTAAGAAGGTAATTTTGGGCATAATACTTGGAGAAACCTTTTAGTGTAATATCTCATTGAAATCGAGAGGAAGAGCACTACAGGATTAGATGATGAGAAGTGACTTTCAGTGGCTGGAGAAGCCATAGGGACGAATAAATCACTTTTTAGAGGCAAAAATGGCAATTAATTAATAAAGTGATTTAATTAAAGAATAGTAAAAATAAAGTAAAAGTCACTTGGAGGGAAAAGGTGAATAGGGGGGATAAAAGAGAGATAGGGGCCTCTATTCTCTCATTATGTTGATTATCATTTGATGTCTAGCTTCTTGCTAGAGAGCTCATGATACTTGGGGGTTTTGAGAGTTTTGACTAAACAAACCCTAGAGATCAGATCGGTGGTGAAAGATTCCACCTTTCCTGATCCAAGGTTGTCCAAGGAGGTGAAATATTCCTCCCTCACCATTCTAGTTCAGTTCTATTCAACCATATGTTTTGTTTTTACAGTGAAAGAAGAGTTAGAGTGTAGATCTGGAGGTTTGCTGCAGAGAGGGCGGAGTGTGAAGGAGAAAACAACTCGATTTGGATTCAGAGAGGTGGATCTGGTAGAGATATTGTACCAGGAACATTTTCCATCCCTAGGGTTACATCTTCTTGGCATTATTGGGGTTTTCATGCTCCATATTTATTTATTTTCATAGTTGGACAAATTATTGCTTGAGGGACCATATTTAGAGGTCAAGATCTTCATTTATGGAGTTGGCTTGAGAATTTATCTCTTGGTGCCGAAGTGTACTCATCTTGGGTGAATTTTGGAGAAGGGTTTGAGTGCCATCCCTTTAGAAAATACATTTATTAGTGGTTGGGTGAAATTATTAGAGCAGAGTGAATTATTGGCACTTGGTAGCTTGGTTATCATGTGGTAGATTTCATTCTTGGAGGAGATCTATTGTGGATACCCTTTGGAGGGTTTCTAGGGTTGGTTTGTTGCATATTTTTAATGTCTGGAGCCTTCTACATCAGCCATATAATTTTGTATCATATTTACATCAGATCTGTTCACCCATGTATTGAGGTTAGCAAATTAGATAATAAAATCAAATCTGAGTTATTTTGGCTTCATTGTGTATTGGAGTTTCTTAGTATTGTTTCCTATGCATTTATTGTGTAATTTACATGTCATTTCATGCCCAAAAACCACCATACATAAGGAACAAAACCAATGATGAAAGCTACAACCATATGTATGCAAAGTGTTTGACAAAACACTTCAACCAACGAGCTGCAAATAAACATAACGACAAGCATAAATTCAAAACAACCACTCATTGGGAAGGGATTAGGTGTTACATATGATGTGTTTGACATAATATTGAACCCTTAAACTTGAGATAAGTGGGACAACAAGTATTGAAGTGATTTCATGAGAGTTGAGAGCTTGTATACCAAGTGTTTGAAAAAATTTCTCAACCACATTAATCTGATATTTACATTAGATTTGGTTTGGAACATTACAGTGGTATCAGAGCGAATTTTCTTCACCAACCTGTGATTATATACATTGATGATCTAGATGAGAGATGTATTTTGCGTATTTTGCAAAAGAGATCATATATTGTAATGAGAAATATCAAGCCCTTAGTGAGATATTCAGGGCTCACATGACATTCCAACAGTTTGTATCCATCACAAATCCTAGGTGGAACAAAGATGAGGTTACACAATGGGTCAAAAGGATGGAAGAAATCAATTATTGGTTCAACATAGCAAAATAAAACAGAGCCAAAGAAGATAAAGAGGTAGATACATCGCTACCAGATAGTAGATGGAAGGAATCACAGATTGAGACTACACCCATTAGGAGCAAGGAACTTTGCTATAGTTGCAAAGAGCCTTGGGAGCTAGATCACAGATGCAGGGGTAAAGGGAAGGTGCACATTGTTGAGGTGCACTACGACAATGAGAATGAGGAGATGCATGAGGATGCAACCATAGATGCCTATTTAGAGTAGTCTAATGAGGCTAGTGAGTCTTGCACATCTGAGGGACAATTGGATGGACAAGATGATAATGCACGTGCTTTAGCAGTCCTATCAGATAGTGTTGAGGACTCAACACTTCATCATAGTGGTGACACATGTGAGGATTCATATGTGTTAGCACTTGGTATGAGGTCATGCGTGGGGAATAATTTTCCTCCCAGGGAGTCGAGCGTGACACAATCCTTACCTTCTCAGACATTTATGATAGACATGGCACAAGAGGATATCAGTAGCACTCTGGAGGTGGTTGAGGAGCCCTGTGTAGCATTTGAACATAAGGGACATATGGATCTATAGAACTAGGAGGAGAGGCATGGCTTGGAGACATTTGACTATAGGCATACCTATCAATATGAGGAGAGTGAGTCACCTCTTTTTGGGAGTCTATTATTAGATCAGGTGGTGGAGACCGACAACTTGTTGGAATACTCACTTCCAGGACTGGTTTACGGTGATGAGGATACGCTCCTTATTGTTCGGGATGACCATATCTCATGTCTGGACACATTTGTATGGGATCCAGATGTAGTTGGAATTAGTAGAGTGAGCGCACATGAGGATACAACTGCTCATACATGATACAATGCAATTCATATGGGGATAACAATTGCTGATGGTGTGAAGTGGTATACAGGAGGACTCAATAGCACAATGGACAATGAGCATTTCAGTGCCTTATCTTTTGAGGAGTGTGTTGTTGGGTATTCCATTGTTGACACTAGTAGTGAGAGGCATAAGGTAGCACCTCAACAGAATTGTGATCAAGAGTCACAACACTTGAAAGGAAAGTTAAGAGTTAATGAGGACATGATCATGGCAACCACTAGATGCATTTATGGTACACACACATTGGTGGTAGGTTATTGTTGGACGACCTTAATGACACATGATAGTTCAGATGGGGGGCTTTCCATTGATGAATTCCATACACTCGGGGAGAGAGTGACTGTGATGAGGGCCGACTACCAACAATGGTTGTTGGATAGAGATTACCTATTGGAGGTTGGTGAGATGTATCACAGGGCACTGAGGGAGAAGGAGATTGAGGTGGACCGAATCACTCATGATTTGGAGAGCACATGAGGATTATTGGAAGGTGCACAGAAAAACCTTCAGGAATCAAGGTCCATATTAGAGGAGATCCTTGATGAGACCAATCGGGGATCCACTACATCTATCTCAACATAGATCCAAATGTATACTTCAGTACTTCACCAGAGGATGTTGGTGGGTTGGTAGAGGAGCACGAGTTGATGGAGGTGCGTGAGGGACACCCATGATCACTGATAGATATGGAGATATGTGACTAGGAGACATTGGAGAATATCCATGTGTCACAGGGACCACGATTCATGAGGGGTTCTAAGACAATTAATCTTAAACATACACCTGGAGATTCTAGAGCCAAGGGCAGTTATGAGGACACTTTCATTGGTGTTTCAGGATTGGGTGACATCCATATAGAGTTTGACCCAGTAGTACACCTTGGATACATGATGATGCAAGAGGATACAAAGGTTTGCATGAGTATACAAGGGCATATGATGATGAGAGTTAGTTCACAGAGGCCTGCAGAGGTGTACAATGGGATTCAAAGGGATGCATTAGATTGTAGGGAGGAGACATACTTAGGGGAGCATGGAGATTCCTGTCCCTTACAATAGTACATAGTTCTGGATGATCACCTTCACAGTAGCAACAATGATATGAGTGATGATGGAGGGAGAGTGATTGACCAACAGTCTCTGGAGTTACCGACTATTGTACATGATGGTTGGAGTTTAGTGATGAGCATAGGTGATTATTCACCATGGGTGCCAGTGGATGAGCTTTTGGTCAAGTCCTTAGGATTGAACAAAGTCTATGATACTTTCCAGTCCTACATACAATTGTCGTTATTTCTGTTATCCTTTATCGATACTTTCATCATAGACAACAACATAGGGGCAGATAGACAATGGCAAGGGACGTGGATATTTGGTAGGTAGAGACCACCTGAGAGGAGTGACTTGATTATATACAATAGGATAGGGGTGGTTCATCCGAGACAATCATATGAGGTTGGGGCATGATGGATAGAATCCTTAGCCATGGGATAGAGTATGTTCCAGATATGGATACAGGTTCAGAGTCTCAGCAGGATGAGGACTGGGAGCAAAGATGGACATGTGCTTCTGATAATATCTATGAGATCAATTGGAAGGAGGTATGGTCGCATCAAGAAATGTCAGGGATCTTGAGGATCGAACATGATGTACCTATGATTGGACGACCTGACCATTTCAGGACTCCTCAGTAGGACAAAGAGAGACTCTCCTTGGGGAATCTCGATGATGATTTCATGAGACACATGGGGGTATGTTTGGTATGTCAGCATCACGAGCCAGGGAATGACTCCGTAGACACCCTTGTTTCAGTATCGAGTTGGGAGAGTATGATAGCTTCTCTCGACCCCAGGGCACTCGAGAGATATAATAGGGTTGACATCATAGAGATATTGTTGGAGCATGAGACACCATAGACAGTAGTGTGGATTGGTAGGGAGGCTAAGTTTAGTGATTATGGACATGACAACATGACTATCAACATACTTTGGCCAGAGGTTTACATTTTTGTGGGCATTGAGATATTTGGTATGGCACCTTCAAAATTATGTGATGCTGGATTTGGTGCTCTTCTAGAGCGCATGAGGGTTTCAGAGACTTGCATGATTGATTCCTTCCATTGTTTGGGGAATTTGAGAGCAAGTCAAGATGAGTATGCTTTGTGGTAGGATGGATCTCCTTGGTTGAGGATCAAATATATCAACAAATCATCTTCTTGGTTGGTAGAGGGTTTGGATTATGCCAGAGAGGATAGTTGGGAGATGGGTTTATGTCAGATTCTCCTTGATGGATGGATATTGTATCTACTTGTTCTGTGGGTTGGGGGTCTCTAGGAGATTCATGGTGTTGGTATCTTATAGGACTATACTTCACAGGGCACTGTAGTTCACATCTTGATATGGGATCCTGGGATTGGAGTTATTGGTAGTCCATAGTTTGATGGGGTCGAGATCCGAGTAGAGTGGTTGTGTGGGGAGTTGACCGAGGGTCGAGTGCACATGATCATTATACTCATTAAGAGCATTTGGGTATCAAGTATGGTGAGCACTGGGAGGGGCTATGTCTTGAGGATAGCTTACTACAAATCACATAGGTGGATATGGGATCCTGGTATCACATATAGATTTATTCAGTTATTTCTTGAGGACAAGCAATATTCTAGCAGGGAGGACTGTAATGTCCCCATTTTTGGACATTATTATGTTACAAAGTGTTATGCTTACTAGAGTAGCCAGAAGGGGGTGATAGCGCGTTCAAGAGATATTGAGGGGTTTTATTGGGTCCGACTTGCATCATTCATCATATTTCATCATCAGGATCCATTCCACGAAACTTGGATTTGGTTCTGTTGCATTCCGACGATTTCCGTAATTTTGAGTTATTATGGGTCATATTTTAATTAATTTCACTAAGAAGGTAATTTTGGGAATAATACTTGGAGAAACCTCTTAGTGTAATAGCTCATTGGAACCGGGAGGAAGTTAACTACATGATTAGATGATGAGAAGTGAGTTTCAGTGGCTGGAGAAGCCATAGGTATGAATAAATCACTTTTAAGAGGAAAAAAGGCCAATTAATTAATAAAGTGATATAATTAAAGAATAATAAAAATAAAGTAATAGTCACTTGGAGGGAAAAGGTGAATAGGGGGGATAAAAGAGAGCTAGGGGCCTCTATTCTCTCATTATGTTGATTATCATTTTGATGTATGGCTTCTTGCTAGAGAGCCCATGATACTTGAGGGTTTTGACTGAACAAACCTTAGAGATCAACTTGGTGGTGAAAGATTCCAACTTTCCTGATCCAAGGTTGGCCAAGGAGGTGAAATATTCCTCCCTCACCATTCTAGTTCATTTCTATTCAACCACAAGTTTTGTTTTTACAGTGAAAGAAGAGTCATAGTGTAGATTTGGAGGTTTTATGCAGAGAGGGCACATTGTGAAGGAGAAAACAATTTGATTTGTATTCAGAGATTTGGATCTGGTAGAGATATTGTACCACGAACATTTTCCATCCCCGTGGTTACATATTCTTGGCATTATTGGGGTTTTCAGGCTCCATATTTATTTATTTTCATAGCTGGGCGAATTATTGCTTCAGGGACCATATTCAGAGGTCAAGATCTTCATTTCTGGAGTTGGGTTGAGCATTTAGCTCTTGGGGCCGAAGTGTACTCACCTTGGGCATATTTTGGAGAAGGGTTTGAGTTCCATCCCTTAAGAAAATAGATTGATTAGTGACTAGGCGAAATTACTAGACCAGGGTGAATTATTGGCACTTGGTAGCTTGGTTATCATGTGGTAGATTGAATTCTCGGAGGAGATCTATTGTGGGTACCCTTTGAAGGGTTTCTAGAGTTGGTTTGTTTCATATTTTTAGTGTTTGGAGCCTTCTACATCAACCATATAATTTTGTATCAGATTTACATCAGATCTGTTCACCCATGTATTGAGGTTAGCAAATTAAATAATAGAACCATATCTGAGTTTTTTTGGCTTCATTGTGTATTGGATTTTCTTAGTATTGTTTCCTATGCATTTATTGTGTAATTTACATGTCATTTCATGCCAAAAAACCACCATACATAAGAAACAAAACCAATGATGAAAGCTACAACCATATGTATGCAAAGTGTTTTACAAAACACCTCAACCAGGGAGTAGAAAATAAACATAACATCAAGCATAAATTCAGAACAACCACTCATTGGGAAGGGATTAGGTGTTGCATATTATGTGTTTGACATAATATTGAACCCTTAAACTTGAGATAAGTGGGACAACAAGTATTGAAGTGATTTCAAGAGAGTTGAGAGCTTGTATACCAAGTGTTTGACAAAATTTCTCAACCACATTAATACGATATTTACATCATATTTGGTTGGGAACATTACACTCTTATACTCTCTCCTCTCTTGGGGATTAATCAACCTCCATCTCTGTTCATGTCCCCCAATAAGTGACATCACACATTATTATTAAAACTTAGAAATACAATTCGCATATACATCACTTGGACATAGCCATACATTATATCTACATTAAGCATTAATTAAACTGGGGATTATAGTGAGGATGTTACATTTTGGGTGGACCTTCTCTCCAAACTCAAGGATAAGCCCCTGTATCTCTTCTCTATTTTGGGTGCTCCTCCCAAAATCCTCAAAACCGTTTGCTCTGTTCAGCAAGCCTTTCTTTTTGGGGGGCCCAACAAAGATCGAAAGTGGGATCTTGTAGCATGGGAAACCATTTGTCTGCCCAAACGCATTGGAGGAATTGGCTTCAAAGATCCTTTGATCACAATTAAATAATTTTTTGCCAAAACTTGGTGGCGTTGGATTTAAAATCAAGGAAATATTTTGAGTAAAATATGGAAAGCTAAGTATGCCAACAACACTAATGAGGAAGATCTCATTGGACTTAATGCAACCATCTCTGACTCTCTCATTTGGAACAATGCATGTGCTAGCAGAGAACTTGTTCATAATCATGCCTTTTGGGAAACAAATCAGGAGAACAAGCCTTTTTCTGAGAGGATGCATGGAAACAAGAACATAAACTTGATTCTCACCTCCTTGTTCACCAAGCCATAGACAAAATCCAATCCCTGGGATGGTTCATAGTTCACCAATATTGGAGTCACTCTACTGCAATGGGATTGGGATCCTACAAAAGAAGGATTTGTGCCCCTAACAAGCCCCAACAACTTGCTCCAAAAGAAACAAACCTATTGGATTCCCTTCTTAAGGAAAGGAAAATTAATCACTTTGAAGTCCAAGATATCTTGCGTTGGGGATCCTAGGGGTGTGAAAACTTCAACATCAAACATGCCTATTTTTGGGAGGCTAATCATAACACTTTCAATTCTTAAACCATTTAGCTAAGTGTTTGGAATTCTAAGCTATGGAAAAAAATATCTTCCTTCCTCTAGCTTCTTGCTCATAAGAATACCCTCACTAGAGATTGTTTAACCATCATAGGTTTTGAGGGCCCTTCCATGTGCTTTATGTGCAAACAACACACACAAAAAATTGAGCATCTATTCAATAGATGCAAAGTTTCCAACAATATCTAGGAAAAAGGAGCCATGATCTTTCAATAATCTGACATCGCGAGGAACAACATCCATCAAACTCTAGACAACTTAAGGGAAACCCCCTCCAACAAACCCATTCTCAATAAAGCTTGGCGTATCTTTCCAGGGCACCTTCTATGGATAATCTAGAAGGAATGCAATTGTTGGATCTTCAAACAATAACATAGAGACATAAACTCTATCTGTCTCACTATTCAAGCCTCGATTTGGGAATATCTTGATGCCTCTCCCTAGCCGATGAATACAAGCATTCCATAGGGCAGTGAAAAAATTATTATTCAGAAATGGAAACTCAAGCCCAACCTTATGACTCTACTCAAGGCTTACAAAAAAGTCAATCCTTCACCAGAGTCATGGTCAAAACCCCGCACATGAGCTATCAAACTAAATTTTGATGGGGCTACAAGGGGCAACCCAAGCACTACATGAGCTGGGGGAGTCTTTAGAGTTGACACTAGAACTATTCTATATGTATTTTCCATCTACCCAGGTCAAAGCACCAATAATGCTATAATTAGATGGGCTGCTTAAAGGCCCATTGCTTGCCAAGGAACTTAACTTTCAAAATCTAATTGTGGAGTGTGAGTCTACCATCATTATTATGCTCTCACCATGATCCTCTGTGGATTTGATCCTGACAAGGTGTCCCAAAATTAACGATTAGCCTCCCACTTTAGGCAAGCCTCTTCTCTAATGATCCAAATGGATCCAAAAAGGCCAAAAATTCAAAGTTATAAGATTCATAAAAAAGTAGTGCCACCGCGTAGTGTTCGTCGTGTCGATTTCGACAGTATATTATTTTTTGAAAATGGACTCCGTATGCGAAAGTGACACATGGAAACACCAAGACCTGCCACGTGGCAGTCAGATTTGGCATTTTCAGGGGTGATTTGAACTAGTAAAAATTTGACACATGGCACTGTACAGAACTGACATGTGGTAGTACGGTCCACGTGGCCCAATGACAGATAGACAAATGGAAATGACATGGAAGGATTTGGGTCAGACATGTGGCAGTATGGTAGGGTGATGTGGCGCTAACTGAGCGTCTGGCTGTGTAGATGACGTATCGGGGGACTGTGAGTTAACTATGTGTACGGTCTAATCGAGTGAGGACATGTGGCCCAATCACAGGGCACCACGTGTTACCATGGATAAGGCCAAGTAGACTTGGATCAAAATATTGGTTGATATTTTTGGGGATCGATCCATTGACCTCCGACATAGCAATGGTTTAACAACAGTTTGATAGACACGGGGGCGGACGGGTGGGACTTGTTACCAACACCAACATTGTTCATTTTTTTTTCAACGTGGCATATAGTTGGGGTAGCACCGGTCGGTGGGGGATACTTGTCAACGAGGGGCCCAGACACATGGCCTTCCATGCAATGAGGTGTAGAGGACCAGGGGGGCGGTGTCGTTTGACTGGAACTTGACCACATTGGTGCTCACACGACCAAGGCGCTAGACTAAGACGCAAAATCGTGGGATGGAGATCGAGGGTCTAGCACTCTAGTGCGTGGACACATGGCCAACCATATGACTAGGAACACGGAGAAAAGGGGTGCACACCCAAATTTGCAAAAAAATGGGTTTTTAACTATACAATTGGATTTTTTGTAATTATTTAGGCTCGTGTTAATGGGATTTTGCCCATTTTTGGAGGATTTGGAGCCTAGATTGAGGCCAAATTTTGGGAGGAAGTTGGGATGTGAGCCCCAACTCAAACTCTATTTAAATCCATCCTTTTTTCCATGGAAAACAAGTTCAGAACAAGAGAATGATGTCAAGTTGTAGAGAGTAAGCCATTTTTATGCAGGGAAGCCAAAAGAGTAGCTGAGCATTGAAGGCCATTTCTGGGAGTTTTGCTCCATGCTTTTTAGTTCTGTCTATTGCGTTGAGTTCTCGAGACAGATAAAAACATTTTTGTGTCAGTCAGAGAACAAATTGATGTAACTCTGATGTACTTTTGAGGCACTGAATATTAATAAGAAAGCCTCCCCCACTGAAGACAGGCCCATGGAGGTAGGCAACTTTGTCGAACTCTATTAACAAGTTTTGGCATTATGGTTTCCTGTTCTTAATGCTCATTTTCTGTTTTTTATTCTTTATGATGGTTGCAACATTCTTTCATTAAAGCTCCTTATTCTTCTCTTTAATTTCTAAATGGTAAATCAACTCATGAAAAATACTTAACCAAGTCATTTAAAATATCATTTCAGATCAAGTGGTATCAGAACAAGTTGACATTTAGTTGTTTTGAGTACTCATGATTACTAGGGAAAAGTTAAGTTGTGCCGAAGGAGATCTTGATATTGGATCAAGAAAGAGGACATCTCAAAGTGAGAAGATGGCATCTGAAGAAGGACTTTCTCAAAACGAAAGAGAGTTTCAAAGAACTTTCTTTGCCATGTCGGAGATGGTAAAAGTATTGTATGATGATTACTTGGAATGGAAGAGACCTATTCAAATATTCAAAGAAAGACAAAAGTGAAGAAGGAGAAGACCCTCCAAAACCTCCTCCTTCACCTCCTTCATCTCCATCTTCTTCTTCTTCTTCTTCTTCTTCTTCTTCAAGTACAAGTTCAAAATCCTAATTCCGCAAGAAAACATTCTCATCACCATAAACATAAGCCTGACATGGCACTAGTTAAACTTGATGTGAAATTTGAGTTGCCCATGTATAATGGAGAAGTCAATGCCGAGAAGTATGATAACTGGGTCGGACAGATGGAGGTATATTGCAATGTGGAACAAATCAATGATGAGGCAACCGAGATCAAATTGGCATCGCTTCGTCTTGTTGGCACAACACTTATCTGGTGGCAGGGTAAGTTGGAACATGGTACTCATCAAATTGGTAATGTATTTCCATCATGGAAAGATTTTATTTTTGCACTTAGAAAATAGTTCTATTCTTTGGGGTATAAGGAGAAGGATTTAATTGAATGTCAAAGTCTTAAATTAAGAAAAGAACAATCGGTGCAAGAATACACAGATGAATTTCGTAAAATGGATTTGATGTTATATATTCCATTACATACACAAGAAACTATGATGAAGTATATAGGAGGTTTTCCTGCACATATTTGTAATACTGTGTTTATGTTTGGACCTACTAATATTTATGAGGTTTATGTTCAAGAGACATATATTGAAGTAGGAAAAACTGGAGTTGGTGTATCATGGGAATCATCTTCAAATAAAGAATGAAAAGGAAAAGGGAATGTGAAGAAAGAAAACTCAACTACAGTGAAGGAAGATAAGCTCTCTTGCAAGCATTCCAAGAAGGAAGGGCACGATGATGAGCATTGCTGGAAAATGCACCTAGAGAAGAGACCGAAGTGGCTTAAAGAAAAGAAAGGGAGGAAAAAAGTTGCAGCAACAACACAACCAACAGACTTGGGGTCATATTCAAGTGATGAGACTAATATCACAACAATTGGTTTGTCGGGTAAAATTGATGATGGTTATGATTCAAGAAGTAATTTGTTTCATATAAGGGTCATTATGAAACATACCAAGATCGACACTTTGTTAGATAACGGATCTCAAGGTAACATAATTTCAGAATAAGTGGTTAAGAAATTGGGATTAAAAACTAAGATACATCACAAACCCTATTCACTAAATTGGATAAACAAAAATCACAAATTGCCCATAACAAAGCAATGTGTCATAAAGTTTGCAATTACATCTAAGTTTGTGGATGAAGTAATATGTGATGCAGTACCGCTAGAAGCATGTGGAATGGTCTTGGGTAGACCTTACTTATATGATCACAAAAAAATCTTCTTCAGGGAACAAAATCAATATCACTTAACTAAAGAAGGGACAAAATATGTTGTGCATGTTCATCATATCAAAGTGAATCAATCTCTTCTAACAATGGAACAATTAAAGAAGGAAACTTATGCAAGAAATACACCTATGATTGTACCAAATGAAGTAGTTGATCTTAAGCAAGAAAGTAAAATGGTCATAGCACATAGATCTAGCCATACTTTGCTTCAAGATGATTTTTTGTCATGCATACCTGTAAAGTAGAACAAACATGTTGGTTCATTTTCAATCATGTTTATGATATGGTTATCGCTGCTAATGTTTAATACATGGATGGTAGTGGGTTTAGAAAGATGTGAACAAATGAAAATGGCTAACAATATGTGTTCAATTATCATGGTTGTTTTGCAATTGATTATGATGCGACAGGTGCACAAGAAATATTTGATAGACAAAGGACAAGTGGGGAGGCCTATCCCGCACTTGATGTTTCGTTAATATCCTTTTGGAGGACCAAAAGGTCTCAGTGGGGAGCTGTGATCCAAATGGATCCAAAAAGGCCAAAAATTCAAAGTTCTCAGATTCAGATGAAACCAATGCCATAGCCTAGTTCTTGTCGTGTTGATTCCGATAGCATATTCTTTTTTGAAAATGGGCTCTGTATGCGAAATATATCACGTTTTGAATTTTTCTCCAAACAAACAAAAAGTCAAAGGTCAAAGTCAACAATCAAAGGACATACTGTTGACGCCAACATGACATGTGGCAACACCAGGATGTGCCACTTGGTAGTTAGATTTGGCATTTTCAGGGGTGATTTGGACTAGTAAAAATTTGACATGTGGAACTGTACGGAACTAACATGTGGCAGTACAGTCCACGTGGCCCAGTGACAAATAGAAACGTGGCAAGCTCTATATCAGAATTGTGGTAGTACGACATAGTGATGTGGTGCTAACCGAGCGACCGACTCTGCAACTGACATATCGGGTGACTAGGCGCTGACTATGTGTACGATATAATCGGGTGAGGACACATGGCCCAATCATAGGGTGCCATGTGGCACCCCGAATAAGGCCAAGTAGACCTGGGTAAAAATATTGGTAGATATTTCCGGGGATTGATCCCTCGACCTCTGACATAACAATGATTTAAAAACAATACGATAGACACAGTGGCAGATGGGCGGACTTGTCACCAACACCAACATTGTTCATTTTGTTTTCAATGTGGAAGACGATTTGGGTAGCGCTGATCGACAGGGGCTACTTGTCGACGAGGGGCCCAGACACATGGCCTTCCATGTGACTAGGTGAATAGGACTAGGGGGTGCAGTGTCGTTTGAATGGCGCTCGACCACATGGGCACTCACACGACCAAGCCACTAGACCAAGGCATGGAACCGTGAGCTGAAGACTGGAGGTCTAACACTCTAGTGCGTGGCCACATGGCCAACCATATGAACAGGAGCCCGGAGAAAAGGGACGGGTGCCCAAATATGGAAAAACAATGGGTCTTTAACTATATAATTTGATTTTTTGTAATTATTTAGGCCCGTGTTAATGGGATTTTACCCATTTTTGGAGGATTTGGAGCCTAGATTGAGGCTAAATTTTGGGAGGAAGTTGGGATGTGACCCCCAACTCAAATTATATTTAAATATAGCCTTTTTTTCCATGGAAAACAAGTTCAGAACAACAAAATGATGCCAACTTGTAGAGAGTAAGCCATTTTTATGCAGGGAAGCCAGGAGAGTAGCTGAGCTTTGGAGGCCATTTCTGGGAGTTCTACTCCACCCTTTTTGGTTTCGTCTATTGCGTTGAGTTCCTGAGAGAGAGAAGAACATTGTTGTGTTAGTTAGAGAACAAATTGATGTAATTATGATGTACTTTTGAAGCATTGAATATTAATAAGAAAACCTCCCCCACTGAAGACAGGCCCATAGACGTAGGCAAATTTTTCGAACTCCGTTAACAAGTTTTGGTGTTATGGTTTGTTGTTATTAATGCTCATTTTATGCTCTGTATTCTTTATGATGGCTACACAATTATTTCATTAAATCTCCTTCTTCTTCTCTTTAATTTCTAAATGGTAAATCAATTCATGCAAAATACATAACCAAGTAATTTAAAAGAACATTTCAGATCAAGTGGTATCAGAGCAGGTTGACATTTGGTTGTTTTGAGTATGCATGATTACCAAGGAAAATTAAATTCGTGGTGAAGGAGATCTTGTAGAAGGATATCCTGATATTGGATCAATAAAGAGGACATCTCAAAGTGAGAAGATGGCATCTGAAGAAGGTATTTCTCAAAACGAAAGAGAGTTTCAAAGAACTTTCTTTGCCATATCAGAGATGGTAAAAGTATTGTATGATGATTACTTGGAACGAAAGAGGCCTGTTCAAGGGGAATATTCAAAGCAAGACAAAAGTGAAGAAGGAGAAGACCCTCCAAAACCTCCTCCTTCACCTCCTTCATCTCCATCTTCTTCAAGTACAATTTCAAATCCTACTTCTACAAGAAAACATTCTCATTCCCATAAACATAAGCCTGACATTCCGTTACTTAAACTTGATGTGAAATTAGAGTTTCCAATTTATAATGGAGAAGTCAATGCTGAGAAGATTGATAACTGGGTCAGACAGATGGATGTTTATTGCAGTGTGCAACAAATCAATGATGAGGCAACCGAGATCAAATTGGCATCGCTTCGGCTTGTTGGCACAACACTTACCTAGTGGCAGAGTAAGTTGCAACATGGTACTCATCAAATTGGTAATGTATTTCCATCATGGCAAGATTTTATTTTTGCACTTAGAAAACAATTCTATCCTTTGGGGTATAAGGAGAAGGCTTTAATTGAATTGCAAAGTCTTAAATTAATAAAAGAACAATTGATGCAAGAAATCACAGATGAATTTCGTAAGATGGATTTGATGTTAAATATTCCATTACATACACAAGAAACTCTGATGAAGTATATAGGAAGTTTTCCTGCCCATATTCATAATATTGTGTTTATGTTTGGACTTACTAATCTTGATGAGGTTTCTGTTCAAGTGACATATATTGAAGCAAGAAAAACTGGAGTTGGTGTATCGGGGGAATCAACTTCAAAAAAAGAAGGCAAAGGAAAATGGAACGTGAAGAAATAAAACTCAACTACAGTGAAGGAAGAGAATCTCTCTTGCAAGCATTGCAATAAATAAGGGCATAATGATGAGCATTGCTGAAAATTGCACCCAAAGAAGAGACCAAATTGGTTCAAAGAAAAGAAAGGGAGGCAAAAGATTGTAGCAGCAACACAACCAACATACTTGGGGTCAGATTCAGGTGATGAGACTAAAATCATAGCAGTTGGTTTGTCATGTAAAATTGATGATGGTTATGATTCAAGAAATAAATTGTTTCATATAAGGGTCATTATGAAACATACCCATATGGACATTTTGTTAGATAACGGATCTCAAGCGAACTTAATTTCAGAAGAAGTGGTTAAGCAATTGGGATTAAAAACTAAGATACATCACAAACCCTATTCACTAAATTGAATGAGAAAAAAACACAAATTGGCCATAACAAAACAATGTTTCATAAAGTTTGCAATTACATCTAAGTTTGCGGATGAAGTAATATGGGATGTGGTACTTCTAGAAGCATGTGGAATGGTCTTGGGTAGCCCTTATTTATATGATCACAAAGCAATCTTCTTCAGGGAACAAAATCAATATCACTTAACTAAAGAAGGGACAAAATATGTTGTGCATGCTCATCATATCAAAGGGAATCAATCTCTTCTAACAATGGAACAATTAAAGAAGGCAACTTATGCAAGCAATACACCTATGATTGTACCAAATCAAGTAGTTGATCTTAAGCAATAAAGTAAAATGGTCATAGCATGCAGATCTAACCATACTTTGCTTCAAGATGAGTTTTTGTCGTGCAGACCTGTAAAGAAGAACAAACATGTTGGTTCATTTTCAATCATGTTTTTGATATGGTTATCATTGTTAATGTTTTCTACATGGATGGTAGTGGGTTCAGAAAGATGTGAACAAATGCAAATAACTAACAATATGTGTTCAATTATCATGGTTGTTTTGCAATTGATTATGATGCGACAGGTGCATAGGACACATTTGATAGACAAAGGACAAATGGGAAGGCATATCCCACACTTGATGTCTGGTTAGTATCCTTTTGGAGGACCAAAAGGTCTCAATGGGGAGGTTTGATCCAAATGGATAAAAAGGGCCAAAAATTCAAAATTTTTAGATTCAAACGAAACCAACACCATTGTGTACTGCTCGTCATGCCAATTCCAGTAGTATATTCTTTTTCAAAAATGGACTCCGTATGCAAAAGCTATCACATTTTGAAGTTTTCTCCAAACATGCAAAAAGTCAAAGGTCAAAGTTAAAATTCAAAGGATGTACTGCTGACATAAGCAGTACGTCATGCTGACATTAGCATGACACGTGAAAGCACCAAGATGTGCCACGTGGTAGTCAGATTTGGCATTTTTAGTGGTGATTTGGACCGGTAAAAATTTGACACGTGGCACTGTATGAAACTAACACGTGGTGGTACGGTCCACGTGGCCCAATGACAGATAAACACACGGTAGGCTCTGGGTCAGACATGTTGCAGTATGGTAGGGTGATGTGGCATTGATCGAGTGACTGACTGTGTATTTGATGTATTAGGTGACCGTGCGCTGACTGTGTAAGGTCTAATCGGGTGAGGACATGTGGCCCAATCACAGGGTGCCACGTGGCACCCCGGATAAGGCCAAGTAGACCTGGGTCAAAATATTGGTTGAGATTTCTGGGGATCGATCCTCCGACTTCGAACATAGCAATGGTTTAACAACAGTATGATAGACACGGTGGAGAACGGGCGGGACTTGTTACCAATGCTAACATTGTTCATTTTGTTTTCAACATGGCAGATGGTTGGGTTAGCGGTGGTCGAAGAGAGCTACCTGTCGATAAGGGGCTCAAACACATGGAATTCCACGTGACCAGGTGTAGAGGACCAAGGGGTGCGATGTTGTTTGAGTGGCGCTTTTCCACATGAGCGCTCACATGACTAAGGCGCAGAACCATGGGCTGAAGACCAGGGGTCTAGCACTTCAAATCCTACTTCTGCAAGAAAACATTCTCATTCCCATAAACATAAGCCTGACATTCCATTGCTTAAACTTGATGTGAAATTAGACTTTCCAATTTATATTGGAGAAGTCAATGCTGAGAAGATTGATAACTGGGTCAGACAGATGGATGTTTGTTGCAGTGTGAAACAAATCAATGATGACGCAACCGAGATCAAATTGGCATTGCTTCGGCTTGCTGGCACAACACTTATCTAGTGGCAGAGTAAGTTGCAACATGGTACTCATCAAATTGGTAATGTATTTCCATCATGGCAAGATTTTATTTTTTCACTTAGAAAACAGTTCTATCCTTTGGGGTATAAGGAGAAGGCTTTAATTGAATTGCAAAGTCTTAAATTAATAAAAGAACAATCGATGCAAGAAATCACAGATGAATTTTGTAAGATGGCTTTGATGTTAAATATTCCATTACATACACAAGAAACTCTGATGAAGTATATAGGAGGTTTTCCTGCCCATATTCATAATACTGTGTTTATGTTTGGACCTACTAATCTTGATGAGGTTTCTGTTCAAGCGACATATATTGAAGCAGGAAAAAATAGAGTTGGTGTATCAGGGGAATCATCTTCAAAGAAAGAAGGCAAAGGAAAAGGAAACGTGAAGAAATAAAACTCAACTACAGTGAAGGAAGAGAATCTCTCTTGCAAGCATTGCAATAAAGAAGGGCATAATGATGAGCATTGATGAAAATTGCACCCAGAGAAGAAACCAAAGTGGTTCAAAGAAAAGAAAGGGAGGCAAAAAGTTGCAGCAGCAACACAACCAACATACTTGGGGTCAGATTCAGGTGATGAGACTAAAATCATAGCAGTTGGTTTGTCAGGTAAAATTGATGATGGTTATGATTCAAGAAATAAATTGTTTCATATAAGGGTCATTATGAAACATACCAATATGGACATTTTGTTAGATAACATATCTCAAGTGAACTTAATTTAAGAAGAAGTGGTTAAGCAATTGGGATTAAAAACTAAGATACATCACAAACCTTATTCACTAAATTGAATGAGAAAAAAACACAAATTGGCCATAACGAAGCAATGTGTCATAAAGTTTGCAATTACATCTTCATTTGTGGATGAAGTAATATGCGACGTGGTACTTATAGAAGCATGTGGAATGGTCTTGGGTAGCCCTTATTTATATGATCACAAAGCAATCTTCTTCAGGGAACAAAATCAATATCACTTAACTAAAGAAGGGACAAAATATGTTGTGCATGCTCATCATATCAAAGGGAATCAATCTCTTCTAACAATGGAACAATTAAAGAAGGCAACTTGTGCAAGAAATACACCTATGATTGTACCAAATCAAGTAGTTTATCTTAAGCAATAAAGTAAAATGGTCATAGCATGTAGATCTAACGATACTTTGCTTCAAGATGAGTTTTTGTCGTGCAGACCTGTAAAGAAGAACAAACATGTTGGTTCATTTTCAGTGATGTTTCTGATATGGTTATCGCTGTTAATGTTTTCTACATGGATGGTAGTGGGTTCAAAAAGATGTGAACAAATGAAAATAACTAACAATATGTGTTCAATTATCATGGTTGTTTTGCAATTGATTATGATGCGATAGGTGCATAGGACACATTTGATAGACAAAGGACAAATGGGAAGGCCTATCCCGCACTTGATGTCTGGTTAGTATCCTTTTGGAGGACCAAAAGGTCTCAATGGGGAGGTTTGATCCAAATGGATAAAAAGGCCAAAAATTCAAAGTTTTTAGATTCAAACGAAACCAACACCATCGCATAGTGCTCGTCGTGCCAATTCCAGTAGTATATTCTTTTTAAAAAATGGACTTTGTATGCAAAATCTATCGCATTTTGAAGTTTTCTCCAAACATGCAAAAAGTCAAAGGTCAAAGTTAAAAGTCAAAGGATGTATTGCTGACATAAGCAGTACGTCATGCTGACATTAGCATGACACGTGAAAGCACCAAGATGTGCCATGTGGTAGTCAGATTTGGCATTTTCAGTGGTGATTTGGACAGGTAAAAATTTGACACGTGGCACTGTAAGAAACTGACACGTGGTGGTACGGTCCACATGGCCCAATGACAGATAAACACATGGTAGGCTCTGGGTCAGACATGTTGCAGTATGGTAGGGTGATGTGGCATTGATCGAGCGACTGACTGTGCAACTGATGTATTAGGTGACTGTGCACTGACTGTGTATGTCCTAATCGGGTGAGGACACGTGGCCCAATCATAGGGTGCCACGTGGCACCCCGGATAAGGCCAAGTAGACTTGGGTCAAAATATTGGTTGAGATTTCTGGGGATTGATCCCCCGACTTTGAACAGAGCAACGGTTTAACAACAGTCTGATAGACAGGGTGGAGAATGGGTGGGACTTTTTACCAATGCTAGCGTTGTTCATTTTGTTTTCAACGTGGTAGATAGTTGGGTTAGCGCCAGTTAGAGAGAGATACCTATCGACAAGGGGCTAAGACACATGTAATTCCACGTGACCAGGTGTAGAGGACCAGGGGGTGCGATGTTGTTTGAGTGGCGCTTTTCCACATGAGCGCTCACATGACCAAGGAGCAGAACCGTGGGCTGAAGACCAGGGGTCTAGCACTTCAAATCCTACTTCTGCAAGAAAACATTCTCATTCCCATAAACATAAGCCTGACATTCCATTACTTAAACTTGATGTGAAATTAGACTTTCCAATTTATAATGGAGAAGTCAATGCTGAGAAGATTGATAACTGGGTCAAACAGATGGATGTTTATTGCAGTGTGCAACAAATCAATGATGAGGCAATCGAGATCAAATTGGCATCACTTCGGCTTGCTGGAACAACACTTATCTAGTGGCAGAGTAAGTTTCAACATGGTACTCATCAAATTGGTAATGTATTTCCATCATGGCAAGATTTTATTTTTGCACTTAGAAACCAATTCTATCCTTTTGGGTATAAGGAGAAGGATTTAATTGAATTGCAAAGTCTTAAATTAATAAAAGAACAATCGATGCAAGAAATCACAGATAAATTTCGTAAGATGGCTTTGATGTTAAATATTCCATTACATACACAAGAAACTTTGATGAAGTATATAGGAGGTTTTCCTGCCCATATTCATAATACTGTGTTTATGTTTGGACCTACTAATCTTGATGAGGTTTCTGTTCAAGGGACATATATTGAAGTAGGAAAAACTAGAGTTGGTGTATCAGGGGAATCATCTTCAAAGAAAGAAGGCAAAGGAAAAGGGAACTTGAAGAAAGAAAACTCAACTACAGTGAAGGAAGAGAATCTCTCTTGCAAGCATTGCAATAAAGAAGGGCATAATGATGAGCATTGATGAAAATTGTACCCAAAGAAGAGACCAAAGTGGTTCAAAGAAAAGAAAGGGAGGCAAAAAGTTGTAGTAGCAACACAACCAACATACTTGGGGTCAGATTCAGGTGATGAGACTAAAATCATAGCAGTTGGTTTGTCAGGGAAAATTGATGATGGTTATGATTCAAGAAATAAATTGTTTCATATAAGAGTCATTATGAAACATACTAATATGGACATTTTGTTAGATAACAGATCTCAAGAAAACTTAATTTAAGAAGAAGTGGTTAAGCAATTGGGATTAAAAACTAAGATACATCACAAACCCTATTCACTAAATTGAATGAGAAAAAAACACAAATTGGCCATAACAAAGCAGTGTGTCATAAAGTTTGCAACTACATCTAAGTTTGTAGATGAAGTAATTTGTGATGTGGTACTTCTAGAAGCATGTGGAATGGTCTTGGGTAGCCCTTATTTATATGATCACAAAGCAATCTTCTTCAGGGAACAAAATCAATATCACTTAACTAAAGAAGGGACAAAATATGTTGTGCATGCTCATCATATCAAAGGGAATCAATCTCTTCTAACAATGGAACAATTAAAGAAGGCAACTTATGCAAGCAATACACCTATGATTGTACCAAATCAAGTAGTTGATCTTAAGCAATAAAGTAAAATGGTCATAGCATGTAGATCTAACCATACTTTGCTTCAAGATGCGTTTTTGTCGTGCAGACCTGTAAAGAAGAACAAACATGTTGGTTCAGTTTCAATCATGTTTCTGATATGGTTATCGTTGTTAATGTTTTCTACATGGATGGTAGTAGGTTCAGAAAGATGTGAACAAATGCAAATAACTAACAATATGTGTTTAATTATCATGGTTGTTTTGCAATTGATTATGATGCGACAGGTGCATAGGACACATTTGATAGACAAAGGGCAAATGGGAAGGCCTATCTCGCACTTGATGTCTGGTTAGTATCCTTTTGGAGGACCAAAAGGTCTCAATGGGGAGGTATTATCCAAATGGATAAAAAAAGGCCAAAAATTCAAAGTTTTTAGATTCAAACAAAATCAACACCATCGTGTGGTGCTCGTCGTGCAAATTCCAGCAGTATATTCTTTTTCAAAAATGGACTCCGTATGCAAAAGATATCGCGTTTTGAAGTTTTCTCCAAACATGCAAAAAGTCAAAGGTCAAAGTTAAAAGTCAAAGGATGTACTACTGACATAATAAGTACGTCATGCTGACATTAGCATGACACATGAAAGCACCAAGATGTGCCACGTGGTAGTTAGATTTGGCATTTTCAGTGGTGATTTGGACTGGTAAAAATTTGACATGTGGCACTGTACGAAACTGACACGTGGTGGTACGGTCCACGTGGCCCAATGACAGATAAACACATGGTAGGATCTGGTTCATACATGTTGCAGTATGGTAGGGTGATGTGTCATTGATCGAGTGACTGACTGTGCAGTTGATGTATTAGGTGACTGTGCACTGACTGTGTATGGTCTAATCGGGTGAGGACATGTGGCCCAATCACAGGGTGCCACGTGGCACCCCGGATAAGGTCAAGTAGGCTTGGGTCAAAATATTGGTTGAGATTTCTGGGGATCGATCCCCCGACTTCGAACATAGCAACGGTTTAACAACAATCTGACAGACACGACGGAGAACGGGCGGGACTTGTTACCAATGCCAACGTTGTTCATTTTGTTTTCAACGTGGCAGATAGTTGGGTTAGCGCCAGTCGGAGAGAGCTACCTGTCGACAAGGGGCTTAGACACATGGCATTCCACATGACCAGGTGTAGAGGACCAGGGGGTGCGATGTTGTTTGAGTGGCGCTTTGCCACATGAGCGCTCACATGACCAAGGAGGAAAACCGTGGGCTGAAGACCAGGGTTCTAGCACTCTAGTGCATGGCCACATGACCAGAAGCCCAGAGAAAAGGGGAGCGTGCCCAAATTTGGCAAAAAAATGGGTTTTTAACTATATAATTGTGTTTTTTGTAATTATTTAGGCCCTTGTTTATTGATTTTTTCCCATTTTTGGAGGATCTATCGCCTAGATTGAGGCCAAATTTTGGGAGGAAGTTCGGATGTGAACCCCAACTCAAATTCTATTTAAATCCAACCTTTTTTCCATGGAAAACAAGTTCAAAACAATAAAGTGATGCCAAGTTGTAGAGAGTAAGCCATTTTTATGCAAGGAAACCAGAAGAGTAGTTGAGCTTTGGAGGGCATTTCTGGGAGTTCTAGTCCACCTTTTTAGCGTTGTCTGTTGCGTTGAGTCCTTGAGACAGAGAAGAACATTGTTGTGTCAGTCAAAGAACAAATTGATGTAATTCTGATGTACTTTTGAAGCATTGAAGATCAGTAAGAAAGCCTCCCTCACTGAAGACAAGCCCAGAGACATAGGCAACTTTGTTGAACTCCGTTAACAAGCTTTGGCGTTATGGTTTGTTATTCTTAATGCTCATTTTATGTTTTGTATTCTTTATGGTGGCTGCAAAATTGTTTCATTAAATCTCACTCTTCATCTCTTTAATTTCTAGAATGTAAATCAACTCATGCAAAATACTCAACCAAGTCATTTAAAAGATCATTTCGGATCATCTAATCTGTCAAAATTGCAACATCACCCCTTCGCACATCCACAAGAAATGCAATTGTTTGGCCGATCGACTTGCTAACAAAGGTCTGAACTCAGCCAGTCGAGATCTCATGATGCCTTGAGCATCTTTGGAGGTGGATCAACTCCACTCAGATTGTCTAAAGTTCAATAAGCTTAACAACAACCCCCAGATCGAGTGTTAGGTGCAGGTACAAATGTCTCTTTCATGTGAAGGGTGGAGGCCTGAGGCACGTTCCATTGCCTTCATTCGCCTTATTGGGTGTGTACAAGGAGGTACAGGGAAATTTATTCTGTGAGTAGCGACATTAATTCTTGATAATGGACCTCTCCCATGTGGAAGAGATCGTATTTGCCTCCATTATGGTTCTTATAGGCCTAGTTATGGTGGTGAATTGGTTTCTAAGTTTTGAAATGTAATGGATGGCAACATTTCCAGTCTTCCCTATTGTTGAATTCTTTGAAAAGGATGCCAACCATGGAGATTCCTTTCCAACGATTCTCTAGGAGAGTGTTAGCCTATCTTTGTTTCTTTGTCTCCACTCTTGGGCCTTTGCGTCACTTCGATGTGCCCTCATTCATCTTACCCTTTGACATTCCTGCTGATTCTCTACTGCATTATCCTCTATGTCGCTTTGGAAATATATATTTTTCAGTCTATAACTCTCCTTTCTTGGTCTTAAGATTTGGCCCCTCTCTGTCTATCACCCATCGCCACTCCAGTTCAACTACGCTGGGGGTTCTCTCTGGTCATTTACTGTCTTTGTTCTCCTATGTGTCTCTGTCATGAAGCTTGTCATCCTCCCTTTGGGTGCCTCTTCAAGCCACATCTAAGTCCTCGTATGTACTCCTCTACTGCTCTAAGCTCTCATCCCAACAACATACCACCTAGTGTATGACTTGGGCTCATAAAGATGTCATTTGTGCTGTTACAAATTTTGATCTCGAGTTCTCCGAGGAAATCAAGCGCAAGATTGCTGATATGGACAAGAAAATAACTGAAAATAACAATAGATACCCAAGGAATAGGTGGAGGCTCAGTTCAAGGAGTGGTTCTACGACCTAGACTCTTCGTGGTCCAGAGAAATGAAGGTCGACGAACTTACCAAACTATAGTGGTTGAACAAATTCTTCGTTTCCCATATTTTAGAAGAGTGTGGCGATCCCCATTCAACGCTTTGGAATAAATTTCATGACTTAGAGCGAAATTTTGACATGCTATGCAATAACATTTTTCACATCAAATTCTCGGAAGTCTCTCCTCTCCTGCAGGCTTTACGGGAACATCCACTCCACATGCTAATCCTAGCTAGCAGTGAGGAACCATGCCATTGAATCCCATTCAGGTCGACATGGAACCATGCCCACTCCCAATAGCAAATGTAAGAAGAACATGTAACCCTAGATCAAAATGATGATTCCTAAATTCAACTTTCATCCTTTGTTTTTTTGGTATGGGGTTATAGCATATAATCGTATAAGAAGTAAGTCCAATTTCATATTGCTACTCTGATACTCGTACTAGCCTTGTTTATGAGTAATAGACCATAGGACATACGTCTTTTTGAATTATATTAATATGAAGAAATAGCTAACTTTATTATTAAACAAAAAAAAACTACTTTTATTTACAAACTTACAAAGTGATTAATTAGTTGGTATAGATATCTTTGTTGCACAACCTTGTCTTCCTTGCAAAATTACACAACACCTTTTTCACATCCTTATAACACATCCTCTACCTCAACTAACAATACTTTCAAGACCTCTTTCACATCCTTATAACACATCCTCTACCTCATCTAACAAAATGTCATCTTTCACATCCTCTACCTCATCTAACAATACTTTCAACTCTAACCATAAAAAAGCAAACAACAACCAAGACCATGAAACATATATCATGATAAATAGGATTATTATTAATAACAAATTTAAATGAAGAGACAAGCGCAATGGTTAAATTAATATTATTATTATCGCAAAAGAAAACAGATGATGAAGGAATTTCATAAAAAGTTGCAGAGACGATTCCAGGATGAAGAAAAAATGGCAACTAACAAACCCTGAAAATGGCAACTATTCTACAACTCTACAGTTACCAGAGACGAACATGGAACACCAAACTTAAAATCGACTGATTCAGTAACCTTCATGGCAATTCATAGACATTTTTGTTTTATTATGTAATGCATTTACCCACATTTTCTACAGAGACGAAGCCCTTCAGCCCTTCATTTTTCCTGCAAGATCAGGTTGCGTAGATACAGTGTCCGGAGTTTGTTCGCATATCCGACCAGAAACATTCCATGAAATACTTGGTAAAGTTGGTGTCACGGTAATCACTGGCCTCAAGAAAGAACCTGCGTTTCCGAGCTTGAGTTTCCCCACAGTTTCTCCATGTCATCCACTACGACCGAATCAGAGTCAAGGTAGATGATATTCCTTACACACACGTTGCCGAGTGGATGATTCAAAGCTAATTTCATCATGGAATATGACAGGATTTACCCTTTTTTTGAGCTGGTGATCCATAAACCTGGGCTTACGTGAAGTGTAGAGGAGGTCAATCCCTGTGTAGGTTGGTAGGTAGGTCGAATCGATGACCAGCACAGCCAAAATAGAATAATTTACAAATGGATATCGGAGATTTTCCCACCTACAATTCCTCCTGTTGTCATGCTACTGTGCAGTGTGCACGCCATGGACGTCCCAAGTGCGAAGTGGTGCAGTTAAGATTTGAACCATATTGTCAAAGTTTAGCTGCGTTTTGTAAATTGTTGTGAGTAGTTGGGCGTTTGCTTGCCTGAGTCAATTAATGCTTTTCAGATCTCATTTATGACATAGGAGGTATGGACTGTGAAGAAGATTTGCTTCTCCTTAATTGCCTCCACCTGTTTACTAAATCCTCTGCCAGATTCTGTGCTTTACCCAATACAAGAAGAAATAATAATACGGCCTGTGGGGGGTTTCAATGTTTTGCGCCACTGTTATGGCAGGAACGAGCCCATGGACAGCCGGATGGATGCCATCACTGGGTTGACTGTAATTAATGTTTTTGCTTTAACGCTGCAGGAATCATCGGTTTGCTCCAAAAAGAGCATTAAAATCCTGCAGAAATTGGGACGGGCGATTCATTAAATTGCTCAAAAATCATGTCAAAGTTATTTGGTACTCACAGTTGTAGGTAGAGAACAAGCTGACATAGTATAACTATAATTTGTACATCAGTCAAGTATATATACATTACATATGCTTTTTAATTTGTACATCCATCAAGTATATATACATTACATATGCTTTTTACTGCACCGACCCATTTGAGCTGGTTAAATATCTCAATCGTAACAGATATTCTGGACAGTATTTTGAGCCTGGTTTTTCTGCATGGCTTCCCAAAGAAATAGTCAGGTAGAGTTAAGTGTGGACGAATTGAACCCGTGCGGTTTGAATTTTGTGAAGCCCGGGCAGGTGAAGCCGACCCAGGTTGCAGCTGGACTCAATCAGTGTCCGACCAGGGCGAAATCGTATGAAATAGAGGCTAGAAATCTCTCCTATAAGCTCTCACAGGACCAGAAACCTCCATGGAAATTCTGGAGCAGTTCAGAACATTGCAGGGGAGGAGAGAAATTACATAAGGATATACTCAGGAACGTGAACTGCCGTGCCCGGCCGGGTGAGATTATGGCCATCGCCGGGCCGAGCGGAGCCGGGAAGTCGACTCTGCTGGAAATCTTAGCTGGGAGAATCAAACCCACCAGCGGCAACAGCTCCGTTCTGGTGAACCGGCAGCCCATGAACGATCAACACTTCAGAAGGATCTCCGGCTACGTAACGCAAGACGACGCCCTGTTTCCGTTGCTCACGGTGGAAGAGACGCTTATGTTCAGTGCCGACCTCCGACTCCCGGACACTGTGCCGGCGGCCGAGAAGACGGCCCGGGTGAAGGCTCTGTTGAGCGAACTCGGCTTAGGGCACGTTTCAGGTTCTCGTATTGGCAACGACGACATAAGGGGAATCTCAGGCGGTGAGCGCCGGAGAGTCTCCATCGGCGTGGATGTCATACACGACCCGGCGGTGCTGCTGTTGGACGAGCCGACATCGGGTCTCGACAGCGCGGCTGCGCTGCAGATAATCGCGCGGGTGAAGTCGATGTCGGAGCTCCACGGTCGGACGATAATATTAAGCATTCATCAGCCAGGCTTCCGGATTCTGGAACTCATCAATTCTATTTTGCTTCTCTCCAACGGCTCGGTTGTTCACCACGGTTCACTGGACATGCTCCAGATGGGGCTCGTCGTCTCCGGGCACCAGATCCCGCTCCATTTAAACGTGCTGGAGTATGCCATAGATGCACTGGAATCACTGGAACAAGTAGAGAAAACGTATGAAGATTATCAGACACCTCGCCTAACTCTGCACGACATATCGTTCGAGGACAAAGTAGATTCTGCCCATGGTTCTGGACCCTCATATGCGAATTCAAGGACGCAGGAGACCTGGATTCTCTCCCACAGATTTTCCAAGAACATCTTCCGCACAAAGCAGCTCTTCATTGCAAGGACATTACAGGCTCTCGTCGCCGGGTTCGGGCTGGGAACAATTTTTATGAAGGTGGGTTATGATCAAACCGGTTTACAGGACAGAATTGGTTTTTTTGCCTTCAGTCTAACATTTCTGTTATCTTCCACCACAGAGGGCCTACCGATATTCTTAGAGGAACGCAATATTCTGATGAGAGAAACCTCGAGAGGAGCCTACAGGGTCTCATCTTATTCCATCGCCAATGCTATTGTCTTCCTGCCCTTTTTATTAACAGTTGCAATCCTGTATTCTGTTCCTGTGTATTGGCTCATCGGTCTCAGCAGATCTCCCGATGCTTTTCTCTACTTTGTTCTCATAGTTTGGCTGGTGCTCTTGATGGCGAATTCATTCGTGGCCTGTTTAAGCGCCCTGGTCCCGAATTTCATCATGGGGAATTCTATGATAGCAGGTTTCATGGGTTGCTTCTTTCTCTTCTCTGGCTATTTCATTTCCCAGCAAAACATACCCAAATACTGGATCTTCATGCATTATTTATCCTTGTTCAAGTATCCTTTTGAGTCTTTTGTTATCAACGAGTACTCGCACTTGGGTACTAAATGCTTCCAGAATCTGTTTGATATTTGTCTGTTGGATGGCAATGGTTTCCTGCAACAGCGGGGACTCCATAAGAAGCAGCTGTGGACAAACGTGGCTGTCATGGTTTTCTTCGTAGTTATATATCGTTTACTCTGTTACTTGATCCTTCGCTACAGATGCTCACATACCAGGAGGTGAAGATGGAGACGAGCTGGTTTTCTGAACAGGATAATGCAATGATTTTTTTTTTTTTTTTTTTTCTTCTTTTCCATTCTTCTTCTGAAAGCTACTGATATACCATTCATTTAGTTCTGTATGTATGCTTCCATTAGAATACATGGAGTTATAACTTTCAGTGATATATATCTCTGAAATTTTGCGTGCAGTGTTGCACTAAATTTCGAAGTTTAGTACCTCTCCGCACCAGACCGGTGGGAAACGGTTTGCTGTTCTTCTTTAATTGAAATTATAATAATAATGAAAATAAATGTGATACCGATGAAAACGATGTAACAAATGAAACGTCAATGACAAGAAGATAATGGTTGCTCTCGCCATTTTGCAAGTCCTCTTGCAGTTGTATCTACGCTTATAAGAATTATTTCTCTTATTATTATTAATTTAGTGGGAGGGAAAGGAATTACCAGTTCCTTGTGTGTTCTGAATTTATGATGCGTGCACTTCTTTTCGACGTTCGTTTGGTGGAATTGGTCATCGAAATTTGACGTTCGTTTTGGTAGATTTATAATATAAATTTGATGGAAATTAGAGGATAAACTACTATAACCATTTATAACTTTTTTATGAAAATCCTTATGGGTCTTTGTTATTATAAAGGTTTTGGAGTGAATTTATGAAGATGGAATTTATTTTTTTCGGAGTGAATTCGTGAAAATGGGTTATAAATTTGTTTTTTCTAACGAAAAGTTTAAATTAATTGTTTTTTAATCTTTTAAAAATAAATAAATAAAGTAATTTTTAACCTTTTAAAACTAAAATAAATAGTAAATTGTATAACTATATATATTAAATTTTATGTTATTGATTTTATATATATGCTTATTAAATTGTAAGTAAGGATAATGGATAATTTAAATAAACAAAATACTTTTAAATTTTTAAGAGTTACAAAATTATGTTAAGGAATGTTTTATGTATACAATTTATAAGGATTATAAGTTTTTTAAATTTTTGATAACTTTCAAAGGAGGTTAGGTAACAATTATCCAAAAAACTTCCAAAGGAGGTTAGGTAACAATTATCCAAAAAACTTCCAAAGGAGGTTAGGTAACAATTATAAAAAAATAATAAAAATGTTTTTTAAGTGATCAGTTTCTTCTACATTTAATAATTAAATATTTTAAATTAAAAATTAAAAACTTAAATTTAAGGCTAGAGAGATCTTAGAGAGTTTGATCAAGAATCACAATTACAACAAAACCAAAACATAAAGACTTCTAAGAACTAGAGCATAGTTTTCACAACTAGATTCCACGTCAATGAACATTGATGGTAGGATCCCTCTTTTTGGACTCATGATGCTCGATGCTCCTTTGGTAGTTGTTGTTAGAGCATGATATGATCTTCCTTTTATTCATCTTTCGACCTTCATGTTTTGCTTTTCTTTCCTTTGTTTCTTCTCCAACTTGTGTGTCCTTTTCTTTTTCAAATTTTAATTATAATTTTTGAATATCTTTGATTTAATTTTACATTATAATAATAAAATTTTGAATAAATAAATTTCATTAAAATATTTATAAATAAGAAATCATTATGAAAATCAAAGTGTTCTAAACTATATTTCAAACCAACTCCAATGGTAATAAATCCAAAAGATGATCTAAATGCACGGGTCTGCACTTCTAGAAGATTTAAATTAAAATTCTTGAGTTTAAATAAATCTTAGTGGAGAGTTCTCTCAAATCCCATATAAAGTTGTTTCAAACTCAATTCACAGTTTGTTTCAACTATTCACTAATAATATTCTTCTTACATATAGAGTTGTTTCAAATTCAATTGAGAGTTTGTTTCAACTATTACTAATAATATTTTTACAATGATCATCATAGAGGGGCTTTTAATTAAAATGCATTTTAACCTAGAGTTATATATATTCTCTCAACCAAAATATTTGAATTACCAATTTCACTTTCATTCAACTAGTAAAAAAAAGGAAAAAAAAGAAATACTGAATTACCAATTTCACTTTCATTCAACTGGTAAAAAAAAAGGAAAAAAAAGAAATACTAAGATTTTTAGTGTAAAAAGAAAATTAAATGGACTTTTGACAAACACATAGCTTTTGATTTTCTCTATTGATTTTTGGCATTGGGATTTTGAGGTTTTTTGGTTTTGGTTTTGAACTTGATTATATTTAAACACATAAGATTGTTAGTGTAAAAAGGAAATTAAATGGACTTTTGACAAAAACATAGCTTTTGATTTTCTCTATTGATTTTTGGCATTGAGATTTTGAGGTTTTTTGGTTTTGGGTTTGAACTTGATTATATTTAAACACATAAAATGATAATATGATCATACTCGACAAGATGGAGTGAAAAAGAACAAATAAAAATCAAGAATATAGGGAAAAGCTAAGAGAGAATACAATGTCATTTACAACTAAGAAGACACATGGTGATGAACAAAGACATGGCTTGAACATGAACAAACAATCCATGGTGCAAGATATTCACAACACAGGGAGTCATCTCAACAAGTCAATTTTGACATCAACATTAACATCATCGTCAAGTTTAAACATTTTAGCCCATTTGGGTTTTTGATTTATAGATTATATATTTACAAATTACAAATTTTAAGTATTTGTTTGAATTTATGTTATATACATAATTTAATCCATGTTTCTTTGAATTGCATGTGCAATGTTTTAAATGAAGAGATCCTATAGCATTGAGGATATCATAAAACTTAATTGGTAGTTCCATCAACATCCACATTGATGAGAATTTTGTGGAGAATATGGATGTAATGAAAATCAAAGAGATTCGAGACTTATGATACTCGATCACATGGTGGAAGAACATGTGAGTAACATTATCAAAACTTATCTTGAAGATAAATTGTTTATATTTGAGGCTTGACCTAGGGTTAACATAATGTTTTGGCAGGTGGATAGAAGGGCATGATTGATATGTTTTCAATGCTAATGATGGATGGGGAGATCTTGGACTATTTGGATGACCTGATGGAGGGAAAGCCTGAACACTTGTACAACTAGTATCTCTGTGGATTCATGGAGGAGGTACCCTATGGGAGAAAATCCATTGGAGGATGAAATAATGACCATTATTGATGAGTTGGCCCATGGTTTATCTACAAATGGTTCCAAGGTGAGGCCTAGTTGGAGGAGAGGATGAAAGTTAAGGTTTTTTTCCCCCCAGTGACTTTAATTCCACTATAGACATTCCACCTGTGGTGCATGATGGAGAATATTTTGGTGATATTAGGCGATCATTACCTGATATTGAAGAGGATGGAGCAATTAATCTCTTTAATGAAGGTGTTGATATTGATATTACTATGTTGGCTTTAAGAGGGGATGTTGAAATACCTTTCTGTGACTCAATCAACATTTTCTAAGCTCAACTAGAGGTAGGGTTTATCAGGAATTTTTTGGATCTTACCCTCATGAGTGGTTCCACTATAGTTGAAGCAAGGAGTTGAGGACAACCTTCTCTAGAAGAGGAAAGGAGAACCATAAGGAAGACATGCATAAACAAATGGAGGTGCTAGTTAGATTGAACCTAGGGACCAAAATATATCTCAATGATGTCTTGAAACTAGAAGAATTGGTGGTTGTAGGCCGATTTCCTAGTAGAAATATGTTTGGTGATTTTCTTAAAATTGGACAAAAGTTAATTTTGAACCTTTGGTTGGATACCCTCCTTGCATTATGACATTGGAAAAGGGTTGGTTAGTATGGGTTTTTAGAATGGTCATGGAGGTTAACAACATTTTACACAGTCGATGGAAGTGGATTTCTCAAAATTTATTTATGATAAAATGACATGTGGATTTTGATTTCAAAACTTTCTAGTTTGGGTTTGAATTCCAAGTCTTCCATTAGTATTATGGTTTTAGGATGTGTTTGAAGCTATAGAGAATGAAAAACTCATATTATGAGCCAAATTACGCCTTTTGGGACATAAGGTACTTTGGTATCACAAGAATCCTTGTGGCCTTAGAGACAAGTAAGAGATTGGTGGAGAAAATAGTCATTAAGCGGGGTGAAAACCTATACAAACTAAACCTTGACTATGAATGCATAACCTTCAAGTGTGGGTGTTACCATAACTATGGGAACTTAGCAACTCAGAAGAAGGTGTGGTTTCAAAAAATCTAGTCAAAATAATTGGGGGTGGATATGATGGAAATCCCTAGTGAAAATCCTTCAGATATACCACTGTAACCAAAAGAATATCCTTCAACCTCGAGGGAATCTCAAGGATAAGAGCTTGGATTCTATCATTGAGAACAAAGTATGCAAGCCTCTCATGGGTAATTCATCATAATTACTTTCCCCAAACAAAATAAAATCCTCCGAAAATTTAGTTTTGGAACTTAGGGGATAGAGTTAGAATATAAAGGATTAGAGTCTATCCGTAAATTCTTGCCTAGTCTTTCAAGCATTAAAAATCTTGTCTCCCAACTCTCATTCATATACATGTGATTTAAATACCTCTGGTAGAAGCTAATGTCTAGGTAGGGACATTTTCATCCTATAGAATGGGAACAGAGGCATGAGTGACCTCATGAGATTCCACTCCCTTAGAATCCTCAAAATACAACCTTGGACCCAGGAGTAAAGGAACCCTCGACTTCCCTGGGAAGATGGTAGGGCGATTAGGGTTTCTTGATGAGAAAGGCCAAAAACCAAACCAAAGAGGGAGGAAGTCCTACATGTCCATGGTGTAGAAACAAGCATCCTTTGAGATCATATGTGGAAAAAAATTGTCATTAATAGGGTCCCTTAGAGAAAATGCCCTTTGTGAGGGTTTAAAATGATCTTTCTTACCCTTAACTAATGAGGAATAACCAATCCCTCAAATAAATTGTCCATTAAGAGGCTAATAGAGACCTTAAAACCTTAAATTATGATTGATGGAGAGAAAATAACTTAGGAACTCTCAAAATTTATGAGTGGGTGGGAGTTCAATTATATTTATGCTATTGGGAGATTTTATGGGAACATCACTGGTTGGAAGAGGTGCTCCTATACCCTTACTAACTCCTATGCCTTTCCTATAGGTCTAGGGGTATCCATTTTCTCTGTAGGTTTAGGGAAACCGATCTTTGTTTTGAATACATATGGTCCTTACTCACATAGGGTGGAATAATGGGATAAGTTATTCAAATTAGAATGTTCTTATGGTGATATGGGGAGGTCTAAACTTCACATTAGGAGACTTTGAAATATGGGGAATTACAACATATAAGTGGATTGTATTTCATGTTAATTTTTAAGAAAACTAGACGAGGTGGGCTTGCTAGACATTGAACCAACAAACATGACTCCCACTTGGAGGAATAAAAGAATATGCAATGATAGAATAGCCAAGAGGATGGACCAGTTCTTAATCTCTGAAGTTTTTTTGGATGAATTTAATCGATTAAAATAGTGAGTCACCTCGAGAGGAGAGTCAAACCATAATATGGTTGTACTAGAAATAGCTCTTGCTCAAGAAAAACTATCTAACCCTTTCAAATTGAATCTAGAATAGATGAAGATGGAGGATTTTTTCAACAAGATTAAATATTGTTTGAAACCCTATGATGTAAACTTAAGCGTTTCTATGCCTATTCATTTTCAACAACATCTGGAAGAGGCATCATGGAAAAAATTGGATGTTCCAAAAGCAAGTGGAGGATGGGGTCTAAAAAATCCCTTTCTCTTCTCTAAGGCTCTAACTACAAAAAAAGTGTGGAGGTTATTACGAGGAAAAGGGATATGGGTCCAAGTAATTAGATCCAAGTATATTTCCCCATATATACTATAGGATTGGGTAAGGAACCCTAAAAAAATACATAATGCCTCAATCATTTGGAAATATATGAATTCAACCTTTCATTTGGTTGGTAATTTTTTATTTGGAAAGTGGGAAAAGGTGATAAAGTAAAAATTGGCCTTGACCCTTGGATAGGCAACAAAGGAATGCACATATTACCTTCTCAGTTGATCTGAGAACTTAGAAATAAAGTTTTTTATACTCTTAGACAAATTATGAACTGGGAGAGATCTACAAACTGGAAACAACAATGGCTCACCTAAGAGGAGATTGGTCTAGGATAATATTTTTCTTAAGCCTGGAAAGTTTATACAACTATTTTAAAAGATAGCGATGTTAAAATGAGAGAAGATGATGATCAACTATTATGGTCCCTCAACCCCACTGGAACATATGTTCCTAAACTAGGCTATATAACACTTGCTGAGGATTGGAGGGACATCAAGTTTGGTTGTGGAGATCCATCTATTAATTAAGGTTTCCTTCCAAAAATTAAATTTTGATGTAGTTGATATTAAACAATAAGGATCCTACTTGATAGGTGCTTCAAAAAAACAATTCAATGGCCTAGGTTGGTGCAGCTTATGCCAACAAGCAAATGAAACCATATAACATTTAATTATGGCCCACTCAATTACAAAAGAGGTTTGGAAAGAAGTGGAAAACATTATAGGGATACAAAGTCTCTATGAAGGTGGAGACATAGAAGACTATTTCAGATCATGGTATTCAAAGAAGGACACATAGAAGATGAGAGCCCTCCCACTCAACATAGCTTGGTGAGTATGACTTGCTAAGAATATGAAGCTATTTGAGGGAAAGGAGCATTTCCCTCCCAAATGTGCAATCTTGTTTTTAAATATACTAAATGATTATCCACGGGTCGAGGAAAGACAAAAAATACATGAGATGAAAGAAGAGGTTAATAACAAGGCTATCCCTTGGGCATACTTTGATGTGCCTCATAAGAAAGTGCTCCTAAAGGAGGCACATAAGGAATCTTATATATTTCTTCCAATCACTATATATCCTTCAAAGATGGAATAGGATATGAATCTAATAACTTATATGAATTTATGGCTCTCAAATTAATTCTACAGTTGGCTTAAGAACACAATGTTTCACAATTGCAAAAATTTGGTGACTCACTTTTGGTTAACCGATGGTTACGAAAGAAATATTCAAGTATAAATTTTACTTTACGTCCCTTATATGATGATATTCAAACAAAAATGACAACTTTTTTACATATCTCTTTGTTCACATATACATGGACATGAACAAGATAATGAATGGCCTTTCAAAAGATGGATTGCAGTTAGAGCACAATACTTGGATCATTTCCATCCTCTAGGATGGGCACTCAAATGAATTTACTCATAAACCTTGGATATAATGATATACTTTCTTTGTATTAAGACAATGGATTGTTTACAACTATCACTTTTTGAGTGATGTAACTCTTATGTTCTGTTTTGAGATAAGGAACAACACCGTTTTTTATGATACAATTTGTTGATATCTTTTAAAAAAATCTAATTTCTCAGAAAAAATGAAGAGTTATTTCTCTAAATGGCTATTGAGAATTCTTTTGAATGCTATGAGGCATATGACTATGTAATTTTGTTTTATAAATAAAGTTGTGAACCTTTTTTCTTTGGAAAAAAGATGATCATATCACAAGCTCAAATTTTATGTGGTTTGGTAAAGCACAAAAATCTAAGAGATGAAACTAGATTAGTGGGAATTAAATTTGGCAAAGAGGCTAAGGTAAACAATGAGTTATCAAAAAATTCAGCCATAGCTCTCCCTTCACTTGGAAATAGGTGATCTATTGATGCTAGGGTTGCTTGTAGAGCATTAATAACAAGTTTTCTGGCAATAAGAGCTCCATACTTGTTGGGATATTTTTCAAGGTATCCCTACCAAGATATGCTTCTAGATAATGCCAGGTCTAAGGTAGAAGAGTTTTGAAATTTGAATTCTCCTAGTTTACCAAATGAAAGGGACATTGTACAATGTCATATATCAAGAGGTGTGTATGAATAACATGCAAAATACATAATAGAGGTTACTCAAGTTGAATTGTAAATCATGATTTTTTAGTGTGTATTATCAATATTAAGATTACTTAGCTTAGTATATTAATGAATCTTAAACCATGGTATATCAAGCCCATCACTATTCATGACACATATTGTTGTCGTTACCATGTAGAATTTCAATTGACTCTATGATACATTTCTAGATTTTGGAACACAATAATGGATGCATGACCCTCTTCCTTCCATTATTTGTGATTTTTTTATCTAAGATATCATGTCAATAAAAGAATGGTCGATTATTTTATCAAAAACATGTGGTGGTAGAATTGTGAACAATTTATTATATAGGGTTACTTCAAGACAATCATTCTTTTTTAAGGTCACAACTTAATCTATCATAGGATTGTCAACAAAATATTCATATATCTTCCACTTCATAGTGACCTATGAAAATTGAGGATCATTAAGATGCCATGGTGGTTATTTAGGGTTAGGTTAAGGGTTTTTGCATGCCCACAACTCCCAATCAAGGTTTGGTTTTTGGGTTATCTAGAATCTTCTTGAAATTCCATACATGTGTCAGTAATAAGAGCTAACATGGCATCCACTTGTTACTATAGTGTTCAGAGCATAGGTCAACTTGTTGGATGCATAAATTTCTCATATGAACTTTGTTTTAGATTCCTTTATATCATTGGAGAAATCTTGATAAGATATTCAATCGAAGGGATAAGAGAACACGTCTAAAAAATTGATGCCAAAATATTGTTTAAGCACCCGAGTAGGATCCAAAATTTTCAAGAACCCAAATCACCAAATTGAGATTTCAACCTAAGATAGGCCAAACAAGGCCATGGATAAAATTTTCTCCATTTCAGATCATACCTTCCCATTGTGGAAGGAATTTGGTCCCAAAAATCTTTTACTAAAGGAGATAAGGATAATTTTCCTCAACTTTCTCCTATCTAGTTGTTCTAAACTTCTTTTATAAAACAATACTTTTGCTAACTATACCCGAGCATGAGGTGCTAGGTCTTCTATGGTAGGTAAAGACTTTCCGCTCATTTTATTCATAGAGTATGGATGACTCACCAAGTTTAAGATTCTACCCATTCACTATTGAGTAAATTCACATGTATGGGTGTAGAATGAGTTTGTAGGCAATATTATCCCCTGCCTTTTCCAATAGTCTAAAAAGGGCCATATCATAGAGCCTTGATATTCTTATTAGGTCCCTTCAATCTCTCTTTACTCATGTGAAACTAGACCCAATCTCCTACCGTGAATGCATTCTTAGTCCAATGATGAGTATGGTTGGCCTTGTACTTCTCTTATGATTTATTGAATGTCTCATATCACTGCAAATCGTTCTACTTGAACTTGTCAATGAATCCTACATTGATTGGTTCTTATCTTACATTGTCTTCCTTCTCTCTTCCATTTTGTCCACATACAACAATAGGTGAAGGTGGAAAATATCCAAAACAGGTTTTGAAGGGGGACTTCTTGGTGGAAGTATGAACTTCTTTGTTATACTTGAGTGTTGAATATATATGAAATTCCCATCTCAAGTTCTTGGATGCTTTTTATTGTAACCTTTCAAAATTTTAACCATTGTCATGTTCACCACTTATGTCTTCCCATACATTTTTGGATGTATAGTTGTAGATATCATTAGCTTTGTGTCCATCTTCTCCCAAAGTGTGGTCCGAAAGGCACTAAGAAATTTTGTATTTCTATTTGAAGTGACGTTCCTTAGTAATTCAAAGTGCACCTAGATCCTCTCAAATAAAATGATTGTTGCAACTTATACCTTCATGATAATTTTACGAGGCATAAGCATGCTCATCTTACTAAATTTGTCCACTACCACAAACAAATAGTCACATCCTTGCTCATTTCTTGGAAAACACCCACAAAATCCATGGAGATTCCCTTGCATGGCCTATTGGGTACAAGTAATGGATAATATATATACCTTGTTCCCTATTGTCGGGTTTAATTGGTATAATGAAGTATTTATCCTCTAATGACTCAAGCCACACCTAATTACATTTTAGTCTAGTATACACACCTCTGCAAGTTAGGTGATGTTTTATCGACACATAAATGAACTGCAGATTTGGAAGTGTGATCCTGTCATGTAAGAAGTTTTGTTCTTTCATATTTAGGCACATAGATATTGTTGAAATTGTAGACAAAACTACCTTGGAGATTGTAATTATTTATGTTGTCTCTTTTTCCTTCATGAACCTGGCCTTAAAACTACTAAAGTATCTTCTTGGATTCGTCATATTCTATGTATTCCTATTTGTATGCATCATGGGTGAAATGACCCATGTCATCAGAGTACGCAAATATATGATCTTGGACAGTGGTGATATTGATAGCATGTATGTGACCTTGTTATTACTTCCTTTCTGATATGTGATTATGAGATGAAATTGCTGCAGAAATCCCATCCATTTGTAGCATCTTTGGTATTGAAGTTTACTTTGGGCCTATAAGTACCATAGAGGTTGGTGATCTGTGTGGATGACGGTCTTCTTTCCCATCAGATAATGCTTCCATTTCTTAACAATTTTCACTGGAGCATAAAGGTCCTTGTCATATGTGGGTAGTTCAATATTTCTCCACGAAACAATTAAGAATGACAACAAAGTAGCTTACCTCCAGTTGACGGCAGAAAAATCACTCTTTGTCAACAAATGGGGTTACCCTTGATAAGAAGTCCCAATCAGACCCCTCGCCATTTTGAATAGGGAACCCATCCGGATTTTGGCCCAACAACCTTTCTTGGTTTTTGTTTTACTGGTTTCGGCCCAGTCCACTGATGAAGGTTTCCTAAGCTAAATAATGAAATGCAAATAATCTAATATGCATGCATCCAGACTAAACTAAGGCAACCGTAAAGTAGACATAGAAACAACAATGCTCCTGTTGAGGGCCTGAGAAATAGTTCACACAAAGCAAAGACAACAACATGAATAAAAAACTACAAATGCATGATAGTCTAGCATTTGTACAATTCTTTACAATTCTACGCCCACGACTCTAGACACACATTCTTCAAATAATATAAATAAGAATGCAACCATCATACATAAGAATAGTCTACAATATGGAGTACATTATTACAAAACCCAAGTGTTGAAAAAACAAAAGGGAATAGTTCACAATACATCCAACATGAGAATCAAAGTTCTCTAGGAAATAGCTTGGACAAACCAACTTCTCCTCATTAAATGTTTCAGTAATAGTACATGAAATCCCTAAGGAATGATCCTCAATTTTAGTTAACACAATATACATCTTTGAAATAGTTCTTGATTTTATACAATGCTTGAAGAGAGAAAAATCCATTTACTTGGATCTCATTCCCATATTTATTAAAGTTCTATGTGACTCTTAGCCTTCTGCCTTCCCCATGACCTTTCATTTAAAAATAGTTTTCCTTATTCTCTTTGTAATGACGAGAGGACAAATATAACAATTATATTTTGGATTTGTCTCTTATCACTAGTGGGCCATCATATATTTCGGCTACGGTGCGCTCACCCACCGTAATGATTGGCTTGAACATTGGGAGATTCGATCATCATGGGGTTTGGACTCCCAGTTTAGTCATTTGAGTTTGTTTCCCTTCACTACTCCCTGTTACTGTGACAATTTTTGTTGTTGTTGTTGCTCTTTTTTTCTCGACTATAGATCACATTGCAAGGATGTTGAGTATGACCTCCCCTTGGCATTGGTACATGGCACCATTCAACATGAAACAAATGAGTGACCTCAGAGTATCCTCAAAATACACTATTAACAATACACATTTGAAACCATAGAACTAAAAAATTAACTAACTGAGAGTTCATATGTGCTTCCCTGAGTTCGGTTCCTAGTTCCTCTACCCTTGATTGAGGTGTCATGTTCTCTAGGGATATTAACAAGGTTCCATATTTTAATCCCAAAAAATTTAGACAATTAGTGAATAATTTATCCAATCATATAATTAGGAAGTTCTATATCTTTCTGAGACCTTTCCAACGGTATAAAGAATATGCAAAATGGACACCCGAGTCAAATGTTATGGCCAAAATACGGAAGACAACTTTTTAGGGTCTTATCCTTCTTTTAGAGGAGTTAGTGGGAAATCCTTTGATTTGCACTAGAGAAGTTTATGGGCACTCCTATGGTGTTTTCAGAGGATTTTGTGAGAATGCGAAGACCTCTAAACACACTAGATGAGATTATACAAAGTGTGCCAGTGGCACCGACGAAGTTCATAGCAAGTTCTCCAATGTAAACACGAGATGATAATGTTACGTCTCCCGAATGAATCAGTGAGGTTTATATTAACTTCCCCGATGAAGATCATAGGAGTTTATTCAAATATCTCCGTAGGGACTGGAGATAATCTCATTAACTTCTCTGACTTACAGAGAGTTTTCACAACATGACTAATTTTTTAGAATCAGTTTCATTCATGATTGGACCTTGAATCATGCAAGGTTGAGAGGCTAGTGCTTGATTGTTGCCAAGCTTGGCATCAATCTCTAGTGGATAAGGACACCAAAAGGGGAATATACTATAGTTAGGGCTTGAGTTAAAAATTCTATAACTTTCTCATATAATGTCCGATTGAGGCACCATTTTTTGCAACAAGGACAACACAAGACGGATCTTCTAGTGAGAGAACTTTGGAGCACTTAGAACTATTTAGTAGCTAGGAGGACTGATTCTCATATGAGGTGTGATTCAGAGCTAGTGTGAGTCTTATATATGCTGCGATTATCCCACCTGACGATAGTTGACACTTTCATGATCATGGTTAGTCATAAAATCAAGAAGGCACAAAATGTGCATACTAGTATGATATGCATAATGAAAGATATTGGCGACACAAAGATTTTTAATTATAACTAAAAATCAAATAGACCAGGCGATATATGCTATTAGTAATCAATTATCTAGTTGGGTGTGGAAGGCTTAATCATTGGACATGATAGGAACTTGAATGATAGGAGCGACGAGAAGCAATCGAGTTGGAGGAGAATAGAAGATGTTTCAAGATGGATATGTATTGCTGACAAGGTTTGTGTCAGTGAGGAAAAAAATATTATTGTTGATACTCTCAATGTCGATCAAGAATTGAAATCTCTTTACTGGGATATCGATGATAAAATAGGGAAACTCGTGGATAGTAGTGCACCAGAGGACATTAGAGGAACAAGTCCAGTGAAAAGATTTGCTCCATCAAAGGTGGTGTTCGAAACTCCTTCGGTTGTACCAGAGAGGATAATGTGAAGTGTTCTGGTAAAGAGTTAGATGTACCAGAGGGTTTGTTTAGAACTCCTCCATTTACCCAAACAAGTATGATGGGAAGTTCGTTGGTGTATCGACGGTGTTTGACACAACTCTGTCAGTATTACCAGAACTCCGAGGAAAATGCAAGTAAAGAAACCTACCAAGTGAAGCATCATGAAGAATCGATACAAATGGTAAAGTACATAAAGTGGGAAGAGAAGTTTGAGCTTTTCCATTTGCATGAGAGAGAACGAGAGGCTTTTTATTTGAAAAGTTTAGAAGGGGGGCTCAATTTCTTCTCTTAGGGAAAAGATAAGAAATTAGGGAGGGTGTTGTGCAGACACAACACCTCCTTATATCAAGATTTCTCCCATAATATACCCACTTGCATGTGTCTCTACTTTAAAGGGATTTTGTAGCGGGTATTGATTCTTGAGGGAAATCCTATTTTTCTTTCTATAGTTGATACACATTCTCCATTTCTTTTCCTTCTTGGGCACTATGATGATAGGTGATTCACAAAGTGAGGTGATTTGTCATATGAATCCATGCTCCCAACAATTAATGTGACTTCTTCTTCACTTCATCTACTTCTAGTATGATTTTTTTGTACAATCCTATGTTTGGTAATGAGGAATCAAGTAAGAACTTATTGCATGCTTTATTTCCATGTTAAGTGGCATCCCTTTAGGCTCTTGGAATAGTTCTTTGTATGCCAACAAAATATTCTCCAACTATTGTTTCTTCTCTTTATGGCATCACTCTAGAGATTTAATATTTACTTCTAGCAATTCACATTCTTGTTGGTTCTGTCTCAAGAGGAGCAATACAAACTTCCTATAGCTAATTAGTTTCTTGGATTGATTGACACTTACCAAGAAGATCTTGGATATAACTTTGTTTACATGAATGATGGAGGCTTTGTCATCCTTCAATAGGAGGTATTGCTTCTCTCCTCATGAAGAGTGCACCCTCATGTTCACGTAGAGGCTTCTAAACACTACACCACACACGTTTAGTTGAACCACATTTACCTCCACTTGCTTGTGCTATGGAAAATATGATATTGCAATACTTAATAACTATGAGAACTAAATCCTTATTTACCCATCCTAGTTGGTATAGAGAGGATGGTCATGAACTTTCTCTAAATTTTAATGGCCTAAGAGAAAAAACAATACAAAATGTATGAACAAGAGATTTACCTTGAAAACCTTTTACAAGAAAAACTAGCACCAAACAAATGGTCTCATACACCAATTAGGTGTCTGGCTTGGCCGTGACCTTAAAAATGGATTATTATTATTATATCTTCATTAATCTTGGCCAATCTAACCAAATTTACCATAAAATAGGCTAATTAAGACACTTTAGAATGGAGTTTAATAAGCCTTTAAATTGATTTAGCATCAAAATTTACCTAACATAAGCTTGACCTGCGATCTAACACCTACCACAATGAGCTCCACAAATCGAATACGTGCTCTTCCTCATGCCTTTTCTAGCATCTACCACATGAATGAGTTCCAACACATAGAAACAATGCACAATTTTGTTTGATGGCATAATCTAGCATATCTGTACTCCGACAATCACAGACAGTCACCTCAATTGGTCTCATACTAATACATGAGCAGATATATATCGTTTACGTCTAAACACTTCCACTTAATCCAAGGAGAAATATCAAGCTTAAAACACTTGCATGCTCTGTAAGGACTCACGTGAATCCTTTGTTAAAAATAATTAAAAAGTACCTAGGCAAGTGTTTCTCATCACCTAGGCACCTAAGGGGTGAGAAAGTGCCTAACATGGACCCTAGTCATTTAATTTGTGAGATGCAAATTAAAAAGGTGACTTTTTGAGACTTAGGGAAAGTGGGTGAATAAAATGATTTTATCCCCACAGTTGATCTCGTCCAATCTCAACCGTTAGATGCGATGATTCTTGAGATTCCCTCTTGAGGTCGATTAGGGTAAGGAGAGCCCATTGTTGGTTGTTGAAATGTTTTTGAGAGAGAGCAAGAGAAGAATTTTCGAGCTTGAAGAAGAGGCCATTTCTACAGAGCCAGGCCATTTCTGCAGAGCTAGGGCACGTATTCCAAGGCTGGAAACTAGCACAAAAATTGAGGCAGGAGGTACAACATAAACAACAGGCTGTACAGTACAGATTTTAGAAGTCCATACAACCTTTTGTTGGCACAAAAATCGAGGAACATGAGCAACATTGAATTATGTCCGTACAATACAGATTTCACACTCCGTACCACTGAGTATTTGGGCACAATTTTCGAGGAAGGTACAGCCAGTTGTACACAGGGTGTACCATACGGATTTTTACAGTCCGTATAGTCATTTTGCTGCAAAAAAATCGAGGATATTTGTTGTGTGTGTTTTCTGGAAGTTTGGCACGGTTTTCAAGGAGGTCGTACAATCATTAAATACCCAGAAATTTGTTGTTGTTGTTGGCACAAGTTTCGAGGCATCCATAGAGCCAGTTAGAGGAACAAATATCGAGGCATCCATAGAGCCAGTTAGAGGCACAAATATCGAGGCATCCATAGAGCCAATTAGAGGCACAAATATCGAGGAACAAACCTGTACTTTGGTGCAGAAAATTCTGGAATGAATTTTGAGGAGTTTGGCTCATAACTTGTGTGAAGACTTGGCACAGTTTTAGAGATAAGTTTGTCATTAAATTTCTGAAGATGAATATGATATAAAAGAATTTCTCTGAAACTTATAAATAATAAAAGCTCCCTCTTTTAGTAGTTTTCCCCTTGTGGGTTTTTCTAGGGTGGCTGTTAGACAAAAAATCACTTTGTTATTCTCTGAGTTTTTGTTCTAAGTTTATGTGCTCTTGATATATTTTATTTCTGCGTTAAAATGATGTTCAGAATCCTCATATTTCAGTTCTGAAAATTTAGTTTATGCCGAGTTTAATTGGCTGTCATAAATCTGGATTTGGACATTAAACATTAGCTGAAAAATCAACAGTCTGAAATTTTACATCCTCGGGACATGTGAATCGTTGCTTTGATAAAAGTAGCCAGATAACAGGCATAACGATTAACAGTTACTCACTTATGGGCCCGTCGTAAATTACAAGCGTTGAGATCTTATTTTGAACAAGGACAAAAGCAAAACTCCCTTCTCCTTTAGATTTCAGCACAGGATTTACACTTAGCCAGGCCAGGCCAGGATAGGATTTACAGTGGTTTTCCCCTTGTGGCACCACCGACCCCTCGTACACCTCATGAGACCAAAATTGACACTTATCGTTCCATGCAAATATCAAACACACCTATTTTCACGTTGTGCAAGAAAACAAGGCCCACAAGGGCGCAATTAGTTGAACATCACACAATCCAAAAGCAAAGATTCTTCAGGACAAATATATCTGCACTTATTCCACATGGTCGCTGCACACTCATCGAAATGAAGATCTGTTCGCCACTTCCTTTCGTTATAGTTTGATATGTTACAAGTATCACTGCCAAAAGTATTGTTTCCATTCCGCAGACCGCTCAGTACAGGTTCACCAAAGAGAAAATTTTCAGCAGCCACGATCACTGAGCAGGGCGACAATTTACAGGTTACACACAGACACCCTTCTTGGCCTCCAAATGCATATAAGAAGGTTGGAGCACGCGTTTAGGAATAACCACCAAGACCAACATTCACACCACCCTTGGACGCCACCTGCAGTTCTCTTTCATACTAGGTTTGATTCATGGAGTTTCTGGATTAGACCCAGAACAACTATTGAAGCAAATGGCACATGAGTGTATTGGCTGCACCTTCTTCCATGAATAACACACCTCTCTAGATTTACCTTACAGAAGTGGCCCTCTTCCAACGGATAAGATGCCGCATTGCTACACTGGGATATACAACAGTCAATGCAGTAGCTTCATTGACTCTTAGTCTCCTTTACTTGTAGATCCACGCCTGAGCATGAGTGTCACCATTCCACCTCACTTAGTGAGTAGATCTAACTCATCTCGGTAGATCTATACTTGATCTCCATGGCTCTCAACATCAGACCACTATGGCTGAAGAGTCCAGGTCTGTCTTGCTCTCTTACCATGAGTCCTTAAACTAAATCAAGGATACCATGAGTCCTTAAACTTACATACCATGACCGAAACCTTCGATACCATGAGTCTTTAAACTAAATCAAGGATAACTTACATACTCTTGTCCAAGTCAAGATTAACTAACATTTCCATTCCAATCCTAATCACCAAATATGACCTTTGGAGGAGTTTCATCATCAAATTTTCTTACTTGTAAAGGAGGTTGCTCATCCTACTCACCAAATATGANATAACTTACATACTCTTGTCCAAGTCAAGATTAACTAACATTTCCATTCCAATCCTAATCACCAAATATGACCTTTGGAGGAGTTTCATCATCAAATTTTCTTACTTGTAAAGGAGGTTGCTCATCCTACTCACCAAATATGAACTTGATATGGAGGAGTTTCATCATCTCCTTTTCTTACTTATAAAGGAGGTTGCTCATGCAATCTTTTTGTTTACATATAAGCTAGTCTTTACTTGGTAATCTGAAATCATCCCTAGCATGTTTTTTTTTTTTTATTGTGGTATTCAAAATAATATTAATAACATTTTTTTAATATTCATTATAAATAATATATATATATATATATATATGTGTGTGTGTGTGTGTGTGTGAAGTAATTGATAGTATTTTTTTTTTATTCTAGTGCTTTTTCTACTTCCTAGTATAATGGACAATTGTAATTCCTTAGATGTTTAATATGGAGTTGACATGTAATATTTAAAAAAAATTCAATAGAAGTAATAAATAATATATATATATATATATATATATATATATATATATATAAAATTGATGTTGAAAATTAGATAATTGGAAGGAAAATATTTCTTATGGTTAAAACATTTCAATGGTGTGTTGCTCACGAGTTGACATGTGGCGTGTGTGCTGGCATGCACACATATTCAGAACTATATTAATAATAAACTTAAATCCATCTAAATCGTGTTCCTAGAGGGATCAAGTCTCTTGAGGTGAAAATTTTTCTTAGATTAAAGACACATATGAAATCCCTCCAAGTGAAAAACTTTCTTAGATTTAAAAAATACAAGGAAAGAATAGTAGTGGTTAAAACATTATTGTGCACTATGAGGGAGATGTGTAATTCCTTTCTTGCTCAACATGGAGTTGACATGTGGTGTGCGCGCACACACACACATTAATAAATAGCGTAAAATCCATCTTAACTTTGGATCTGTCATGCGTCGAGAGGGATCGAGTTCCTCGAGGTGAATTTTTTTTTTACATTATAAAAGTTGAGGAAAGATTTTCACCTCGAGAAATTTGATCCCCTCTTGACACATGATAGATCCATAGTTGTAGATGGATCTACACTGGTTGTATTTCTTTGCAGTCATGTTAAGGTGTAGCTTCTAACACTTATCTTTAGTATGAACATTTATGTTACAATGGGTGCTTGGATCCATGCAATAATGTGTGCTGGAAACATTCATCGTACTCCCTTTCCCTCCTTGGAAGCATCTTGTTGATATGTCTTGTTGGAACCACTTAAATTTCCTTTCTTCTTCTCTATATTTAGATACCATGCTTTCATATAAGTTTCATCAATGTATTGGGTGGTGTACTTTTTCACACTTTTCCCTTGCTTAGTAGGAGTGAAAACAAATTGATTGGTCCTCTTCATACATAATAGAGTAAAAATGGGACTTAATGGGATTTTTAAACACTTCCTACTAAGTTATTGGTGGATCACCCTCTAGTCATGGGGGTTTCACTTGTTGTCCAATATCCTATTAGGGATTTTAAACTTGTGAAAAATGAAATCAATATATTGTTTCATATTATGGGGGAGAGGTATTTTTTAATTGAAGCACACTTATAGGTATTTTGGGGGGGAGGGGTTGTGCTGGGAAAGGGGACTTTATAGGTATTGTAGAGGTGTTATAGGTATTGGGCAATGGATTTGTTTGGAAAGAAATCAATGTGCAATCAACAATGGTGCAACTCTCTTTTGGAAGTAAAAATTGATAGTGAGGTTATGCATTCGCCCCTTGTTGAGATCGACCAAATCCTTCATATGGAAAATGAGATTGAGAACAAGAGCCATTATGTAACATACCTATGTATGTATCAATAGTTCTAGCCCCCTTTTTTATCTGTATTTATCTATGTAGGGTTTTATCTCTAATTTTGTATGGTTTACTTTGTTGCAAGTCAATTCTATGATTTCGTAAAATCCCATAGCTTGATCACGTATTTAAGGGTAGACGTGTTCACCATTTCAAGGGGCTCTCCTACAAAATCATAATTTTCACTATCTGGGAATGTTTTTGAGTGGGTGATTTCAGTTGGGAGAACAAGGGTTTCTAGGATTTTACAACAACAAGCAAGCTGATATAACCAAATGACATATATGGTCCCTCCACATAGCCTCATTGTGTTGTGTATACTTTCATTTTTTCATTACATAGGAAGATTATTATGATTACCCATATTTTATTGAGCTAAGCCAACCGATTAGGTCTCTTGTTTGAAAAGACAAGTCTCAACCCTCATATGCAAATAATATCCTTGGTGTTATGTCTAACCTTAATCTTAATATATGAAAAAACATAATACAATGATAGAGTACAATGAAAAAAGGATTCATTTCTACCTAAAGGATAGTAATAATGCCCCTATGTTAAATTGAGATTTGGGATCACAATCTCTTGCATCTCTCCTAATGAGAGTGCCTTTCAGTGTGAACGATAAGAAATCATGAATGAGTTATATGGTAGATCACTTGCCTTAATATTACTACAAATATAAGCTTGATAGAAAGATAGATATATTTTTTTCTTAAAGTGTCCATGAGATTATAGATTTAAGGAACACGGTTACGACTTGAGGTAGCTCACCTTTCTAGATGTACAAATAGATATCCATATACATAAATCCCTTCCTCGATGAATTCATGTACATGTATTAGAATGAAAATGGGTGAAAATAGTATGATACCAAGCCCTTGAACCCAAGGGTATATTACTATAGTGTCATCTCCCTATGTTGGGATGCCAATGCACTTGTTTGCTTATTTTTGTGTTATTCTTTTTATTTGTAGGATTATAAGATTTTTGTCCTATCTAAGTACTATAGGTAGAAATAGGAAGGGGTATTAAAATGCAATGAAAAAAAATGGATACCTATGATATCTAGTATACCTATACCTATGCTAGAACTTTCCCTTTCCTTCTCTATCTCTTATTTATCTTCATATTTCCCATTAGATCTAGCATATGATTTAAATCTTCTAAGCTCTTATTTGATGTAGTGATTGTGAGCTCCCTAGAAAGTTTGAACTTGCTCTTTATATTAGTTGACATTAATATAGCCATACTTCATGAGATGTTGATAACTTATTCTTCCAAACTTGAAAATATCTCCTCCAAGATATCTTTTTGAATGTTCTTGTACTCATTTTTGATGGCCAGGGTTTAATATTTATGTCTCTTTGTCGATCTTTGGTTCCTAAAATATTCCATAGAAACCCCAAATTAAATTGTTATGATACTATTATGATCTATACTTTCTCTATCCTACCCAAATGTCCCGCCCCTTTCCTTTTTAATGTATGGAACAATCATAATCATTACTGTAGGAATATAACTCATTCCTTTTGTTGCAACTCGATTTTTAACATGTCTTGGTAGTTGTCTAGGGTCAAGGTTAGGGTTTTTTCATGAATAAACTTCCAATTAGCGTCAGGTTATTGTACCCTCTAGAATATTGTTTAAAGTCCACATGTGACTAGATCCACATATGTGAGTAATGAAAGATGATGTGGCACCCACTTTGTATTATGATGATTAGAGCATAGGTAAACTTAGTTAAGGAACAACTTTATCATATTAACTCTATTTATCAACTTCTTTAAGTCATTGGAAAGATCTTGATAATATATTCACCATCAAGGGATGAGAAACAAATTCTAAAAATATTGACTGCAAAAAAATTGTTTAAGCCCTGAAAGAAACTATGAAAATTTAAGGACTTGAATTCACCAAAATGGGATTTTCCCCTAAGATGGGCCTGATAAGGCCATATTTATGATTTCCATGCTAAAAAATACTATAATGGATCACAAATTATATAATGATATATTTTGGATTATACAGACCCATTTTTGAATGATTTTGATAATCAAATTCTTTTATTTATGGAGACGAGGAATTATTTCCTCAACTTTCTCATTGGAGTACCACTTGGCCTTGCTTGGGAGTTATCCCTTTAACCCAATCTACTAGAGTTCTTTTTTTCCTTGTCTAGTTGTTCTAGAATTATTTTGTAAAACTACATTGTCTTCTAGCTCTTCCTAAGCTTCATGGGATAATTCCTCTATCATAGGTAAGACTTGCCCCTATTGATTTTCTTCATCAAGCATGGATGATTCATAGAGTTGTTTATTATCCACTTTCATTATTGAGTAAATGCTCATGTATGAAGGTAGATTGAGTTTGTGGGCATTATCCCCTCCCTATTCTAACACTTTAAAAGGACCATATCATAGATCCTTGAACTTACTCTCGTGTCCATGCAACATCTCTTTATTTAGGTGCAACTAGACTCGATATCCAACCTAGAATATTCTCTTGTCAATTATGTGTTAGTCATGCTTTCCCTAGTAATTATCAAGTGATTTCTTTAGTTTCTCCTCTATCCACAAATGGATATTCCTAATGATGAATATTTCATCCTTCTATTATTCTCTTATGGCATTTATTTCACTCCTCCATCTTTTCCATATATAATATCTAGAGGTGAAGTTAGAAAATATCCAAAAAAAATCAAAAGGGGACTTGTTAGTGGAAGCATGGACTACTCTATTATAAGAGTGTTGAATGTAGATCAGATTATCTTCCTAGGTTCTTGTATTCTTTTGATCATAGCATGTCCAAAGCTAACTAAATTTCATGTTCACCAATTCTATATGTCCATCTGTTTGTGGATGGAAATATATAGTTCTCTTTAGCTTGGTGTCCATATTTTCCCAAAATGTAGACCAAAAGCCACTAAGAAATTTGGTATCTCTATTTATTGATGATCCTTGGTATTCCAAAGTGCACTAAAACCCTCTCAAATAACATGATTTCCATGTCTTGTCCCCGGATGGTGCTTTTACAATGCATAAAGATGCTAATCTAACTAAGTTTTTCCACCAGAACAAATAGATAGTCATGTTCTCACCTGGTTCTAAAAAAGCCATCCATAAAATTCATGGGTATGTTCTCCCATGGCCTAGTAGGTAAATGTAAGGGATGGTATAGACCTTATTTCTTATTACTTATTTTACTAGTATAGAAAAGTGTATATCCTCTACTGAAACCTAGCTACATCTTCTTTCATTCTTGGGTAATACACATACCTTTGTAACTTGGATACTATTTTACCAACACCAAAATGACTTGCAACTTTGGATGTGTTAGCTTCTCTTATAAGTTTCATTTTATCACATTTATACACATGGAACTTCTATCATGGATATGGTAGGAAACTCTACTATCACCTTCTTCTTCATGAACCTGATCATGCAGTTGCTGAAACATCTCATTGAAGCCGTTAATCTTTTGTTTATTCATATTTGTATGCATTATGGGTGAAAGGATTAATGTGCATAAGAGTGCCCAATAATGCAATCTTGGGCACTAGTGGTCTTTGCAATGTATGCTAACTAGTTAGTAGTCCCCTTGTTATATTTAATGATGAGATGAAATTGCTACAAAAATCTCCTACTTTCGTAGTATCCTTCTTTCTAAAGCTTACGCTAGGTCTACACATATTACAAAGGCTAGTGATAAGAGTGGATGGTGGTCTCCTTTCCCATCATATAGTTCTTCCATTTTTTATCAACTTGCACTAGATCATATAGCTCCTTGTCATATGTTAGGTAGTTCAGGATTTCTCCATGAAACAATTCAAAAAGATAGAAAATTGTATTGTCTCCTTGCACTAAGAATACTCACATATCATATGCACTTTCATTTGTCTCCACTTTGAAGGGATTCTACAAACTGGGAAATGAGAGAATTGGTGCTTGACTAAGATTTTGTTTTAGTTCTTCAGAATCCTTTTGTTTATTCTTTCCCCTCTTATTATTGTTTGTGTATGGAATGGAGTGATGTATCCACGAGTAAGAAATATGTTAATAACTTCCAAAGGTAGGTACTATGTTTCTCCCACAAAGCTCCTAACTTCAGTGGATTTTGTAGGAGTTGGCCATTTGATGATGGTATCCATGTTAGCAGGGTCAATCCTAAGTTCCCCTCTACCAATTACATAACCCAAGTACATTGGGGATAACTAGGTAAGCTCACATTTCTTAAGGTTTTCTAGTAGCTAATTCTTTAGAGTCTTTGACACTTGCACACATTTTAGATTTTCTCTTACCAGGTAGAGATAAATATTAATATACCATCCAAATGAATCTAGAAAGGGATGAAATATATGATTCATTTGCCACAAAAAGGACTTTGGTGTAACACATAAACCAAAAGGTATTAAACCAACCATTGATATAGACCATGCTTCATATTGAAGGTTCCCTTCTAGGTTCCTTTTTACTTGACTCACACTTGGTGGTAACCCAATTTGAGATCAATTTTGTAGAAGCACTTGGCATATTGCAACTAATCCAACAAACCATTGATTATATGCAGAGGTTATCGATTCTTAAGGATGATCTTCTTTAGTGATTTGTAGTCAATATAAATTCTCCAAGTCCCATCATTTTTGGGTTCTATGATGCATTTGAACCATAGTGTGAGGTCCTTGGTCATATTGTTCCTTGATACAACAATTGTTGCAACTTCTTCTTCACTTCATAGGTGTCTCGTATGGATTGTCTGCATGTTTGGCAATGTATAATATTGAAACAAATATATTTTATGCTCCACTTACCTCTTAGGATGTATCCCTTTAGGCTCTTGTAACACTTATATGTATGTCAACAAAATATTCTCCAATTGGAGTTTCTACTTTTCAATATACCACCCTAGAGACGACTTTACGTCTATAATCCATCTTCTTTCTTATCATGTCTTAAGAAGAGAAATACAAAATCCCTACTTGATTTAACTTGTTTATTAGTTTGGTTGGAACTTACCAAGGAGATCTTGGATTTAAATTTATGTGTAGTAATGATGAAATATTTTCCATCCTTGACTAGATGACATTGGTGAGTTCTCCTTATGAATATTGCATCTTTCATATGCATGTACGATCTTCCAATCACTATGGTATGCACACCAAGTGACACCACATCTATCTCACTTCATTAATGTAGTTTGTCGTGATGTAAAATTTGATCCTACACTCCTTATCAACTTTAATATCTACATCCATATTTACCCATCCTAGTGAGTATGGGTTAGGATGGTCTTTAACTTCCAATCCAAGCTTAATCATCAAATCCTCTGCTACAAGGTTGTCTAGTGAATCCAAGTCAAATAGAGCATCCACTTTTGTCTTGTTGACTTGGATCTTAATATTGAAGAATTTAGTGTCTCCTTCTCTCCCTACAATGGAGGTTGTTGATGTTCACATGACTATGCATTGTAGTGCAAACACTCTTGTCGTATACATTGGAGTTGGTCTCTACCCAGTTACTTGAATCCATGCCAAGCATGTTCTCATTCTTAGATTTCTTCTTGATGTTATTTGGATTCAACTAAGGATATAAATTTCAATGCTTGTTTTCAATATGATTGTTGATGTTGCAACGGTTAAATTTGTTTCTTGTGTCCTTGCATTGATGTACAATGGTGATAGTGATCCATAAATGGTAGGCCTATAGCCCATCCATCTCACAAAAACAGATCCTTCTTTCTGAATTTAAATTATATTCATTGTGCAATCATTCTCAACTAAAAACATGCTTCTTTTAACTTTGTTCCTAACTAGGAAATATATTCTCTATTTGTATTAATTTTGTTTGCTTCCTTGTAATTCCAAACCCAAGATCAAACAAAGGAACACACATGCTTTGTATATTCAACCCAAAAGAATGATTACTAACACTTCTTGCTATTCATTTTTTCTCACTATGCATTGTAGTGCAAACACTCTTGTCATATACATTGGAGTTGGTCTCTACCCAATTACTC
>ML784508.1:610764-651235 GCA_009831015.1 Picea engelmannii
CTTAAAAAAAAATCTCCCCAAATGGCTTGGTTGTTGGTATTGACATGGCTGGGAATTGAATGCATTTATAAGCCAATGAATCAAACAATAATGAGAATACTTAAGATCAAAAGAGAAAATGGATACATGGACTGTTGTCATTAGTTAAACCAAGGAAACTTCCATGTATTGGGTGGTGTGTATGGTTCCTCAATAATTAAATCAATGACTTGTGAACTAATTATGGATAATTTGTAGTAGAATGATGGGAGTCTCATGCTAGAATTTAAAACTATAGCTAACCTTCCATTCACCTATTCTTGATCTCTTCTAGAAATTATACAGATGGTTTGGGGTAGTGAGATGGTATTTCCATCAAAGAAACTTGGTGAGATTAAAAATTACCATGGAGAAATCTTAATCACATAGGCAATTAACCATTGTAGATATTTAAATTTACCATGGAGAAACCCAGAGGAAAAACTATAGCATTGGATATTATGGCTCAATATTTTAATCTCGACAATTGTACATTTATATTTCTATCTCTTTGGGACATTTAGCAATTTTTATTATAGGAATTCATTCAACATTCGTTAACTACTTAGCCAAACATCCCCTTTTAAGTCATTGTAAATAGGTTTATAGGGCGTTCTAGCCTTTGTTGGGGTAGCTGGAAGGCCAAGCATCCTTATCCCTTCAGTTCCCATTCTGCAATGCTCTCTCTCTCTCATTTCATATTTTTGTTGGCACCATTTCGTTTCAGGGTTCCCTTGTTCTCTCTCTCTCTCTCTCTCTCTCTCTCTCTCTCTCTCTCTCTCATTTCATATTTTTGTTGGCACCATTTCGTTTCAGGGTTCCCTTGTTCTTGTATTCTTTTAACTTTGGTTCTTACATTGGTAGCATGACACCTTATGGGTGAGTGGTGGCTAGTTGAGATAGCATGGGGCCCTTCACATTGTCAACTACAACCTCATTCCTCTTCATCATCTTCTGTAGCCACAAATTTTGTTTCTGTAGCCAAATAAATTTACTTCTATAGAAAATAAATTTTAATTTGTTGATTGCTTTGTTTTGATCTAATTTCAACCATTTGATGTTTATTTCATATCCATTTTTGATAAAATATCTCCATTGGGAGTATTTTGGTCCCCAAAAGATTCCAAGGAAAGATGAGGGAACTTGATTGCCACTTGGTTCCTCTCATACCATTTTTTCTACCTTGGTGTTTGTTCTTTAAGGCTAGTTTTTCATATCTCTTTCCATCCTCTGTGAGCTACTTGATATTTTCTCCACAAAATTGTATCCTCTTGCAATTCTTCAAATATGTGTGGTGCAAAGTCTTCTATGGTGGGAAGCACCTAAATTTATTATTCTTCATCTAGCATGGAAGGATATAACAACCCCAAGTACACAAGACTGTCCACTAAATTGATCTACATATATGGAGGAAGTTTCAACCTATAAGCATCCCCATTTATCTGCTTAATAATGTTAAAATTTCTATATCCTAAGGGATAGAGTTTCTTGGCTACTCCTCATAGAGATAAAGCCACACCTTGTCTCTAATGCATGATTTATGATCTTCTCTATGTTTTTCATGTATGGCTCTAGAATGTCGTTGGATTTTCTCAAGTTGTTTCTGCACTTTCAAGTGTATTTTTCAGATCCTTTCCATGAACCACTCACCCTTCCTCACTTCCCCTTGCACCTCTGGTTCTTCTTTATTTTGTTGTCCATACATAATGTCAAAACATAATGGGGGTAAATAGTTGTAGAAAGTTTCAAAGGGATATTTATTTGTAGAAGAATGGAGTGCTCTATTATAAGAGTGTTGAATGTAAATGAGTTATCCATCCCCCATGTTTTTGAATGCTTGCTATTTCCGAGAAATTGTACCAAAGTTTGGTTGAAAACTTCAATTTCTTTGATTTGGCAATGAAACACAATAGAATACTTTAACTTGGTATCCTTCTTTTCATGTAGTGTTGTCCAAAATTTTCCTAAAAACCTATAATCATGATTAGATATAGTGGAGCTCAATAGTCCAAAGTGTACCCACAAATGAGTGAAGAATAAATCGGTTGATTCCTATCTTGTGATAATATTGTTGAAAGGAATGATCACACACCTTTTACTAAATCAATCCACAATAACAAACAAGTAATCATGGGCTCTCTGCGATGTATGCAAACCTTTAACAAAGTCCATGGAGATACTTTCCCAAGGTTTGTTTGATATGTTCAGCGGCATGTACAACACATGTTTTCCATTGTTAGGCTTGCTAGAATTGCAAAGAACACAACCCCTAACAAATATCACCACCCACACTTGCATCCATGGCCAATAAACATACCTCTACAAATTTTCCACTATCTTTGTCATGAAAAAATGCTCAACTATCCTTGAAGTGTGAACTTCTCTCATCAATTGAATTCTTCTATCTTGTGATATGCATAACTTTCCTTACTTATACACCAACCCATTTTGGAGATGGTATTCACTCCCTTCCAAATCAACAACCATTCTTTATTTCAGCTACAACATATCTCTTCACGGAACCATTGTAACGCCAGTGAATTAACTGCATGACGACTCTCTGATCTGGAACAGATTACACTTGGAGATTAGACATTAATTGCCAACAAATTCGATCTCAAATCTAAATAATATTTTCATAACGAAATCATAATATTTGCACTCATAGTAGTGATAATAAACTGAGAATATGTGCACTCATAATCGCATTGACATTAGAGAATAAAATCTTATTTCCGCATACATCTATGTTGGTGAAATGAGTGGGCTACAAGTCCCTCGTTTATGGAACAATTTATTTTGCCAAAAATTGTCTTTTATGCATGTTTAATTTAATATAAACTTTGACTTACATGTGCCTTTAGTAATTTCTTCCAGAATATTTCAATGAGTGATATTGATAGCTCAAAGCCAAGTAATTAATCCATTAATCCATAGTACTTGGAACAAGGGATTTACACTATATTAAAAATGAGAAAATAAAAAAATGGTTGTTTAGTTGAGAAATGAAAGAACTCTTACTTTTGTACTATTTGTATTGATAATCTCCACTAATGTCCACTAATGAAAGAACTCTTACATTTGTCCACTAATGTGTGTCAAAATCAAAGGAACAATTTTGTTAAGCCATGGAAATAGTGTGTCAAAATCAAAGGAACAATTTTGTTAAGCCATGGAAATAGCAGGAGCTTAAACCATTCCCATCATATATAAATGTATGTATGAAGGAAGAGATAAACAAAGAATAAGTTGTTGATGGGTGTTCTATATGCACTAAAAACACACTAAAAACCCTCAATTAAATTTTCAACCCGGGGTAAGTAAACTTAGAGTTGTAGCAAAATATATGCCAAGGTAGAAGGATTGGTAGTAGTATAGTCTAGCTAAGGAAGTGGATATCTAAGGGATAACTACTCACACAAAGACTACTAATGATCAAACTCTACTAAGCAACTCAAACTGTGTGCCCTAAGCAACCTTTGAATGAAGGATCGATGGATAGTTCTAGGAAAGAAAATGAAAACCCTACCTAAAGCAAACTAGTTCAACAATAAGCAAAAGAAAACTATTTAAGCATAACAATAAGAAAAGACAAAATATTCATCTAATAAGCAAATAACAACAACAAACTACTTCAACTGGCCTACTTAAATCCAATAAGCAACTATCCTATGAAAGCAAGAAAATAGACAATCAACTACACTATCAAAGCAAGAATAGACAAGTAAACAACTAACATATTAAAGCAAGTAAACATCTAACTAACCTAAGATGACTTCTACAACAAGTAAACTAATCAATAAGCAACTAATTAAACTAAGAAACAAGTGAACTCTATTTTTAAACTAATCTTCAGAACTATTTCTAATTTACAAAAGGAAATCTACCAAATTGAAAGCATTATGATGATAAAAGCAATTAACAACTAATCTCTATGATAAGCGAACTATCATTTAATCTACCAAAGAAAGGAGACTATCTATCCTACAACAACAATAAAACTATCTTCTAATCTATGAAAGCAAGGAAACTATCTTCTAATCTATGAAATTCAAATGCATTATATACTAATATAAGAAAACTCATAACTGAATTCAATCATTGACTACAAATTGAAATTGCAACCTAGATCTAAGAAAGAAATTGCATGAAGGAAACTAAACTAGTTCTATTTAATAATTCAAATTGCAAAAAGAAGGAAAATACTCACAAAATAGAAATTTAAATACTATTCCAGCATAAGGTAAGTAAGCAATTGAGAAAACTAAATGGCAAATTAAATGAGAAAAACTTAAACAACAATTAGATAATCAATCTAAAATTGAAAACTAAAACCAACATTATCCATCCACCGAAGCCCTGTCAAAGAAATCACGAATTAAAAATCTGTTCTAAAACTCTGTTTTTATCATCTATTCCAGCATAAAAGAAAACTTAATTTATCATCTAACTATACACACGGTTAGTCCCTAAGCTTGCAAGCTTGTTCCTATCATCTACAAAGTCATTTCATATTAACAAGATTCCTCATAATAACCTGCAAAACTAAATTAAAACAATTAAATCATAAACAACAAATATAACAAAGAAGTAAAATAACATTTCATGTACAGTAAATAAAATAAAAAGACATTTATGCTACTTAATCTACAAGCAAATTCATAGAATAGTTACCCAGACTATTGGTGCCCCCCCCAACAATCGTGGTTACTCTTCAAAGGCACACCACGAACTTCAACAACACAAATTCACCATTAAAACTGAAAATGCAGGTTTTACACAATTCTGGCAAAATGAAAATGGCAGAACAAAGGGAAATTGTCGTTTCCCTCTAACACACGACTTCTTCACTTCCTCCCTTCTATTGTATGACCACCATGGTGGTATTTATAAGCTTTACAAACCAAGTGGTCGACCACTGGAGGGTCAAACCACTTCTAAAAACAACAAATTACATTAATGGTGCCCTAACTACCGAAATGGAGGGAGCCAATAATCGCCCTGCTCAACAACCCAAACCGAGTTGTCAAGAGTTCAGTGGCTGAAGGGGGAAAGCACGAGAAAAACCCATGTTCCCGATTCGCCCATCGTTGGCTGCCAATACCATAACAGCCAAGTTGCCCATAATTTTTGTGCAGGAAAGAGTGTCAGATGGAGTGCCGGATCGGGTATCGGATGGAGTGTTGGACTGAGTGCCCGAAGAAGAAATATGATGCGATTTTGCCTTGTAACACCAAAAAACGCGAATTAGATTCTTGGAAACATAAAAACACAATGAATTATACTCAAGATCAACATAAAACACGAGTTATGCATACCTGGTGTAGATCATAGCGTTTTGGCACAAAATTCTTCAAAAAGCTTCTCCAAAACATGAAAAACACATATATACATTCAGCAAAAGTATCTAATTACTGTCATAAAACCGATAATATCCCGGGCCCAACATTACCCCCACACCTAAGATTTTACAGGTCCCACTGCAAACAAAAAGAAATTGCCCTTCATGACTAAACTTGCGAAGGAGGGGGTGGATTAGCTTTAGAAGCTTCTCCCTCTTGCCCGAGGGATTTTGACCAAGGATTTTTGTGGTGTTTCAATTGCATCCATAGACTATTATTGGTGGCAGTAATATCATCAACCTAACGTTGTAGAGAATTCATCTTGGCTTGTAGGACAACGTTATCATGACGTAAATAACAACTCAGTGTTTCATTCTCTCTAAGTTTGAATTGGAGGGTTTGGAGTTTTTTTTGGAGGTTGTTGATGAAATATGAGGAAGCATTGAGATGTATATTATACCCTTGATCCTTTAAACCATGCAAAACAACAATTTTACCTCTGCAAAATTAGTTGCAAAAGTGACTTCCCATAAGCGCAACAATTCTGGCCTGGCGAACTTGTGAAAAATAGGTATCAAAGTGACACCTGTAACTACAAGAAAATAACTCCTGTGTAAAAACTGAGATAGGTTTTTGTTTTTGAATATTTCCTTGAGAAAAAAATCTCTTGGTTTTCTAAACTTCACTTCCAGTTGTTAGGAAAACACAAAAAAAAAACATGACTAAAACAGGAAAAACATAGTGTTTTATTTTCTGAAAAACTAGGCCTCTAAGATGATTGAATATATCCCAAACAATAACATATATTCAAAAGTTGAGAGAGGTTATTGTGTTTTGGTATGTTATGAACAACAAACTCCTCCAGGTTTCAAAATTACTTTCCCATTTTTTTAGAATCCCAACTTGAAGTTGGTTACTCAAAACTTGCAGAAGCGCAACATGCTCTCAACAGAAGCGCAACGTGGTCTTTGAGAGGGATTTTGGAGGTCTTCCCGGTGGATTTTTGGGCTGAAAGTGGTATGGTTGGAAATTTTATGATTTCTTCTACACAATGGAACCATCAATCACTGCAAATGCCTTCTCCAAACCTCTGAAAAATTGACTTCAAGTCAAGTTGTCCAAATGTGCAGAAACCCTCCTATAGCGACTGTATTTGGGGAGTTTCTCTCAAATAATAACACCTATGCATAAAATGAAGGAGGTTTTTGTTTCTTGGTCTATTATTGACAAAACAATCTTTCACTTTTGTCAAATTCATCTTCCTTAATCCAGAAACCAATTTTTAAGTAGAACTTTGACCAAGACAATCATTTGAAAATTTATGACAAGGAATGATGATATGACCATGATGAATATTTATGACCTTGGATGAGTGGAGGGATTAGTATTGAAACCTAGACACACCAATGACAATTTTACAACCAAGAGATGTCAAATTTTATTTGAGAATTTTATTTTGAAAATATAACAATTTGACCTAATAACCCTATCGATCACATGAAAGAGAAAACTTGATCACGAGTGACTGACAGACTGATAAATACTAACAAAAGGCTTGGTTTGTACTGGTAGGCATGATTAATAGGAGAATTTTTATTTCCTTTCATCAATCTGTAAAAATTCAAACGTTCCTCTTTTCATAAGCTTGTAATACAGATGGCAGTAAGTATTTAGCAGTTGTTATCACTTTGTATTTGTCACAAAGAGTAGTTAAGTATAAGCAGTCTTCTATAGAATAAACATAAAAATGAAAAGCAAGCTTATACCATACACAATGATTTTAGCAGTATATAATTTAGCATACCAATACAAACAACTGTTGATATAATATCCCAAGACATTGTAAAAAGACAGTATGACAAAATTTTGATAGAAATCCTACTTCCTCTTCTCATGGGTTTTGCTATACAAATGGGCTGTGCTTAGCATTATTTTTGCTCAGAAAACTCCCCCCAGGCTGAAGATATGGCACGTCTTCTTGCCATGAATTAGAAATAGGTCTTTACTCTTTTGAGAGGGGGGTTAGATTAGCTCCTCTTTTATCCACTCTTTGGAGTATCCCTTAGCTCTAGAGATGTTCTAAAATTTGGGTTTGAAAACCCGTTATAGCTTGCTCTTGGCAACTGGTGGAGTTTAAACCAACGGTCTCCAACTCTTAGGAGATTTGTGGCTGAGGCAATTGATTCCTCAGAGACCACGAATACAGTAAATAGGAACAGAGGCAAGATAAGAGTGTTCCATTATTATCTGTTTTCCCATCGTGCTCACACAATCCGTTCCTCTATCTTGCATTTTATAAGGCATGTAATCATAACTTTATAATGAATAGTTTGTAACGACAATAAATCAATTAAGTGATCTTTTAAGGAGATGTACAAAATTTTATAACACACATGGAATTAGCATTTCGAAAATAAAATGGTTGCTGATGTAATAGCCTATATCATAAAAAAAATACACATAAATTTTTACAAAGATTTACTTCTTCTAGGCAATGTTATCATTTGTCAAGTCATGAACCCCTCCCCCACACCTAAGTATTGTGACACCTCACAATCAAAAGTATAGGAAACCAATTAGTTCTCCCGATAGCTGAAGATTTATAATTTGTAAAGTGTAAAGATAAATTTCATCGATTGGTCTGACGAGACGGTTAGAAGATGGCTCCACCTATAGGATAAAAGATCCTATATATAGATACGAAGAGGTAGGCAAGAGAGTTTCAAGATAGTCTCAGAGTTAGTTCCCAATGGCAAGTTTATGGAGTTCATTAACCTTAGCTTAACCATACATACTTCATGTCAGCTTTGCCTACAAGTAATGTCGTACATCATGACAAGTTTAAATTTATTATTTATTTTTTGTCAGATTACCATCCTCGCTAGGTAGAATGCCCCGCTGCCAGCAAGCCTGTTCAGTACTCCAACGGGTTTACCTAGTCATACCACAGGTCGGTAGCCGCTGCCAGCAGACCTGTTCAGTATCCTGACGGGTTAGCCTCTTACACTCTCAGAGACTTTCCCTCCATATTTTAATATTTTAATATATGATTGCTTTATGCAAGAAGATGGGGGGGACAACTCTGAAAACAACTTTTTCTTTCTTTTTATTAGGATGGTATTTATGTTAGAGGATGAATTTCCGTTATATATATTCTTTAGTGATTGTCCTGATGTAAGGGGTACTTAAGGAGATGTGGCCTATCTAAAGATATGATATAATCAAGCTATTTAGTGTGTAGTGGATGGTACCATTGAGAAAGAACAAAAAGGTATCTCTAGGCTCAACTCACTTTCTTCTTTTGTAAGTTTTTGTGATGTTTCCATCACTGACCGCTAATCAGACCCCCTTGTTACTCTTTAATAAAGATACTTTACTCACTTACTCAAGATTCTTGGAGAAACTGTACGAGAGACCTCTAAGCTTGATGGTTACAGTGTCACTTCCTTATATAGTGGTGAAGGTTTTCAAGAGCAACTGCTTCTTAATATGCCTTGAGAAAAAGAAGATGAATTTTTTTTGCAAAAACATGGCTAACTACAACAAGTCATTATTCATTTGATGCTTAGCATACAACAAGGTTCAAGTATAGCAATGTTTCGAAGAAGAATCCTTCTTTTATATTTCCTTGAAACTGTCTACTCCTGGTGAAATAAATACCTACAAAAGTCTCTAGAAAAAACCACACTCTAAAATATCAAAGACTAATGAGATCAATGAGTTCAAGTCACTGGAACATGTGTCCCATAGTTATTGTATTAAAATAAAATGTAAAATGAGGCTGCATTAGACTTTAAGCTAAACTAACAACATGCAACTTTTTATTTACTATCCTACCCTACCTAAAAAGAAAGGGAAAATATTTATTCAAGTGTAAGAACTCTTCCAATGTAACCATGTGCGGAGCAAGATAAGAAACATACTCATATCCATATATGAAAAATTTATCGCAGTGATTACCTGGATATGAAGAACCAACCAACCTACTTGTTTGGGCATCAGAAGGTGTTGAAGAAGATAATAGTATTGTGGCCTGATGACCTCTTGAAACCAAATTTCAATGTAATCTTGATGTTCATCAACAATAATTTCTATGCTCTCCTTCATCATGCTATGCAGATCCTCTTCTTCTGGATGATTGATTTCTGAAGTACATAAAGGATCTACTGAGATGGATGTTGAGAACTCCTCAATCTTAGGTCTTAATGATTTCTCTCCACTGGATGTAGTCCATAATTTTTCAGCTTCCTTCGCATTTTGGCGAAGAAAATCATTTTGTAGCTCATAGGACCCTGATTCTTCTAATATTTACGGAGAGGTAGATAAGATCTTGACTATTGTCAAGATGTGTTATTCCTGAAAAGAAGAGATCCCAAATGTTGCTAGGATTTGAGAGAGTTCTTCCAAACTAATGTTCACCTTCGAATTCATCTTGTCATTTGATAAAACTTGGTTCACACAAAGATGATGTCCACAAAGTTAGGATCTCCTGATGGTGGTAAGAAAACAAAGGTTGTATTGTTTGGTTCTGCGAAAGGCTCGAGGGGTCTTGCCTCCTGTCTCACTGTTATTGATGCTTCAATATCTTGTTCTATAGTGCTCCTTGTTTTAGTCTCTTTAGAGACTGCTTTATCTCTTTGGGTTGAGCTAGCTCCTGTTTTTCGGTATCAGTCTGGAGAATTTATGAGTGGAACATTCCTTCCCCCAAAAAGGTCGGAAGGAACCTTGGTTGAAAGATCTGATTTAGATTTAGCATATCTACCTTTTGGGTCTCTAGGTCTATTCATGAAAGTAAACAAAAACAAAAGGAAAAACTACCATTGGGTTTGGGGGAACCTGCTATAGCACATGCACAGGTTCTTACCTCTCGTCTTAAAGTCCCCCCGCCACCAAACTATTGCTAAGGTCTAGAAGTAATCTATTTCCTAACTATTTCCTACCTTGAGACAACTCCCCAACAATGACACAAAAAATGATGGGTGTTCTATATCCACTAAAAACACACTAAAAACCCTCAATTAAAATGTCAACCCGGGGTAAGTAAACTTAGAGTTGTAGAAAAATATATGCCAAGGTAGGAGGATTGGTAGTAGTATAGTGTAGCTAAGGAAGTGGCTATCTAAGGGCTAATCTACTCAAGCAAAGACTACTAATGATCAAACTCTACTAAGAAACTCAAACTGTGTGCCCTAAGCAACCTTTGAATGAATGATCGATGGATAGTTCTAGGAAAGAAAATGAAAACCCTACCTAAAGAAAACTAGTTCAAAAATAAGCAAAAACAAACTATTTAAGCAGAACAATAAGCAAAGACAAATTATTCATCTAATAAGCAAATAACAACAACAAACTACTTCAACTAGCCTACTTAAATTCAATAAGCAACTATCCTATGAAAACAAGAAAATAGACAAGCAACTACACTATCAAAGCAAGAATAGACAAGTAAGCAATTAACCTATTAAAGCAAGTAAACATCTAACTAACCTATGATGACTTCTACAACAAGTAAACTAATCAATAAGCAACTAATTAAACTAAGAAACAAGTGAACTATATTCTTAAACTAATCTTCACAACTATTTCTAATTTACAAAAGGAAATCTACCAAATTGAAAGCATTATGATGATAAAAAAAATTAACAACTAATATCTATGATAAGCAAACTATCCTTTAATGTACCAAAGAAAGAAGACTATCTATCCTACAACAACAATAAAACTATCTTCTAATATATGAAAGCAAGGAAACTATCTTCTAATCTATGAAATTCAAATGCATTCTATACTAATATAAGCAAACTCATAACTGAATCCAATCATTAGCTACAAATTGAAATTGCAACCTAGATCTAAGAAATAAATTGCATGAAGGAAACTAAACTAGTTCTATTTAATAATTCAAATTGCAAAAAGAGGGGAAATACTCACAAAACAGAAATTTAAATACTATTCGAGCATAAGGTAAGTAAGCAATTGAGCAAACTAAATGGAAAATTAAATGAGCAAAACTTAAACAACAATTAGATAATCAATCTAAAATTGAAAACTAAAACCAACACTATCCATCCATCGAAGCCCTGTCAAAGAAATCATGAATTAAAAATCTGTTCTAAAACTTTGTTTTTATCATCTATTCCAACATAAAAGAAAACTTAATTTATCATCTAACTACACACACAGTTAGTCCCTAAGCTTGCAAGCTTGTTCCTATCATCTACAAAGTCATTGCATATTAACAAGATTCCTCATAATAACCTGCAAAACTAAATTAAAACAATTAAATCATAAACAACAAATATAACAAAGAAGTACAGGAAATAAAATAAAAAGACATTTGTGCTACTTAATCTACAAGAAAATTCATAGAATAGTTACCCAGACTGCTAGTGGGCCCCTCAACAGTCGTGGTTACTCTTCAAAGGCACACCATGAACTTCAACAACACAAATTCACCATTAAAACTGAAAACACATGTTTTACACAATTCCAACAAAATGAAAATGGCAGAACAAAGGGAAATTGATTTTTCCCTCTAACAGACAACTTCTTCACTTCCTCCCTTCTATTGTATGACCACCACGGTGGTATTTATAATCTTTACAGACCAAATGGTCGACCACTGGAGGGTTGAACCACTTCTAAAAACAACAAATTACATTGATGGTGCCCTAACTGCTGAAATGGAGCGAGCCAATAATCGCCCTGCTCAACAACCCAAACCAAGTTGTCAAGAATTTAGTAGCTGGAGGGGGCAAGCACGAGCAAAATCCATGTTCCCGATTCGCCCATCGCTGGCCGCCAATACCATAACCGCCAAGTCACCCATTGTTTTTGTGCAGGACGGAGTGCCAGACCAGGTACCGGATGGAGCGTTGGACTGAGTGTCAGAAGCAGAAAAATGATGTGATGTTGCCTTGTAACACAAAAAAACGTGAATTAGATTCTTGGAAATATAAAAACATAATGAATTATACTCAAGATCAACATAAAACACAAGATATGCATACCTGGTGTAGATCATAGTGTTTTGGCACAAAATTCTTCAAAAAGCTTCTCCAAAACACGAAAAACACATATATACATTCGACAAAAGTATCTAATCACTGTCATAAAACCGATCATATCTCGGGCCCAACAATTGTGATCAACAAAAACAAATATGGTTATGCTTATGATACGGTTAGAGAAAGTATAATTACTAATTAATATCTTCATAACTTGTATTTAATAATATTGAAATATTTATTTAAGTTTTTATATATATGTGTGTGATATTGATTACTTCATGATGATAATTCAAAAGCAATACATTATTATTTAAGGTAGTGCATCGGATATAAATCATATATCATATTGATAAAAGAGTATACAAATCTTTCTTATTATACATATCTAATTAATTTAATGATATTAATAATATCATTTCTTTGAATAAGTTTAAAAGTTTGATGATCATATGTTTTTTTTTTTTTTTTAGCTAAAAACTTTTAGGATTTTTCTATTATATGCAAAAGAGAGTTGCATCAAAACTTGGGGATCTTCCATTATGGAAACTAGATACCTTGTCTGGTGATCTTCCATTATGGAAACTAGATCCTTTGTCTAGTGATCTTCAAACAAGTTTTCATACCAGAATTCAATAATTTTTTGAGACACATAGATGTTAATAACTAAGATCATACAAACTATTATCCTATCATTGTTTTTGACAAAAGCATACCCTATGAAACTGACATTGTTCATATATCCATAAAAACAAAGCATAACAAGACATTGTTTCAAACCAGTCATATACTAGTTGAGGGTTGAAATTTCTTCTCCCTCCCTTCTTCCTGAATTGTTGTTGGAGCCGGATAGGTAGAGTCCAAGTCAATTTTTGTTTTCCTTGGTTTTTGTAGAACTAGACATTCCTCCTTCCTTCTCCCTTTGATTCCCTTGATTGCTAGTTGGAGATGCTTTGAATCTAATGCCAAATAGTAACTAATAGAGAAATTTAAACTTCCCTTCGAAAATGTGAATGGCATGCAAGATATCCCTTCTCTCTTCCATGTTCTTTTCCGGGGCTTGGCCCACCATGGCCTTGACTATCTAATATGTTTCTGCAAGTTTGAATTACTCTACGTTATGTTTCCTAGAATACATTGGGTCGGTTACCCATTATGTTTCCTAGAATAAATTGGGTTGGTTACTCTGCATTATGTTCTAGTCAGTGTGCCCAAACAACTGCCTCAACCTCCTCAACCTCCTCAACTTCATTTTTTTCTACTTTCGAGGAGTGCTCCTGGAAAAGTGTCATGCTTCCCATGCTTCACGATCCACTCTGGTGGGTGATACTGGACCTTGGGAGGATGAGGACCTATCATTACTCCTTGATCCTTGTCTTCATGCCCTTTCTCCCTTACCATATTCCCTGGCCATCCTAGAAATTTCTACTAAATGAAGAAAACTAATGGGATTTTTTCAAATCCTTCCCGACCAAAAATTCCCCATCTACCACCACCCCAAAACAATACTCCAATCTACAGACTAGTCTTAGAACTCTCCTCTTCTCTAGAGTGTTAGCGAGCTCGCTCGACCTCTTAAGCTCAACACCAACTTTGAAGCCCTGAGACTTAGAAACCCCCAAAGCCTGTATGTTTGAAGGGCCCAGAGGAAGAAACGAAGGCTAGGAACCTGCACTGAGCTATCTCTCGCAATCCAATACTCCCCATTCTGTCATGACCATCCCCCTGGGGTAACTCCAAATCAAAATCACCATCGCCCAGGCCAAAATAACAGAGACAAAAAATGAAATAATTCTTAGCACCTTCATCATTTCCAAAATGCTCAAGATCCTTCTCATCCTAACATTAATCTCTTGTCTTCTTGATGTAATTTCTACATTAACCTTCCACCTCTCCATATTCAATTGTTGTGTCCTTTCCCTATTCGAGGCTCGGATTAATTTCTACAATCATTCTAGAAGTTGGAAACCACTAGGTTGTACTCCCCACGAAGGACCATTACACTCACCTCACTCAACTAAATATTATCTAATGACGCCACACCTGGTCGGATAATTGTGTCTTGCAAGTTGGCTACGTGGGGCATCACATGGGTTTCCCCGACCCCAACTAGTGTCACCCCATCTGTGGGTTCATGATCATATGTTGTTTGGACTATAAACTCAATATTATATGTTTTTAGTACAATTATTTGATTATAATTATCTTTGTCATGGAGCTTTTTGGAAATGAATTGTGTAGGTGATTTTGAAACGTCCAACATTTCGAGTGGACACTCCACCCATCATCAATGACAAAATAAGCTCAATTATATGAAAATAGTATGCTAGGGAATAAATTTATAGGGTAAACAAACGAAAATAGCTGTTAGAAAATTGAGGTGACCGTTGAGAGTCATTATTAAGATTTTTAAATAATAAATTTTAAAAATAATAATATAAAAAGATTAACCATTGAGAAAGTTAAAAAGGTTAGATCAACCATTGGAGGGAAAAAGGGGTTGGAGAAGGAAAGGCGATTAAAGTAAAATGAAATTACAACAGAGGAAAAAGTTAAAAAAAATTAATGATAAAATCTTCTTCTTCTTCTTCTTTTTTTTTTTTTTGGTATCTAGGGGAATCGGTAACGACGACAGTATCTTTCTCACGTGACATGGGGTCGAATCCCTCGGACTACCTTATAACCCCTAGGGGGAACCACACTGCCCGCAAGCCTGGCCTCCATATAAGACGAGGTTTGAACTCGTGACCTGCTTAGCAACACGAATGCCTTAACAATACGTCTGCTGGCCACTAGACCACACCCCTGCAGGCTGATAAAATTATCTTATTACTTTAAATGAAATTAAGAATAAAAAAACATGCAAAATAAAAATATGAAAATGATTTTTTTTTACAAAAACTAGTGGATAATATATTAATTAAAAGAGTTTGTGGTTGAAGCACACTAGAGAGTACAAAAAGTTCCAAAATATGCCCAAAGGCAAGACATAAAATGCTTGTTCAGCTCTAGACTAGTCACATCTATCCATTGTCCAACTAGAAGTATGATCTCAACAAGGAGTAATTACATTGCAAATTTTGATAGTGACTATTTTGTAGAAGATTCCCAGTATACAGATGTATTTAAAAAACATTAGTTACCTAGTGGGGAGTGATCTGGGGGATCATGTTCTTCCATTTCGTTGTCCTGTGCGAGCATGTTCAAGTTAAGAGGAGGTGGTTCAACAAATGGGGAGGATCCACTGGTGGAGTGAACTGCTTCAATTTCTATGGGAGTTGGTGCAACCTGCAACTGTAGAATTTCCACCTGAGACTCAATGGAATCTACCTCATCATGTTGTTGCCTCATGGTTGTCTAGTGCTGACTGAGAATTTCTAGAATAAAAGAGACCTGAGTGGACGACCCTTGGTAGGATATTTGGAGTTGCTGAAGAGACTGCCAAAGATCTTCATTAGATTCCATCTAATCCCGAGGCTTTCTTCTGTCACGAGGCATGGGGCCCAGAGATTACAGAGTGAATTGACTGAGTTTATTGTAGAGAACTAATGCTAATATGAAATTCTCTGAACTAGATTGTTGATTTCTAATTAGGTGAATTTTAGAGTGCCACTCAAGCTTGACCACACAGGGAAGACCAAAAGATTTGGAGCCACATTTTTTTCTGACTAACTACAGAAGGATCCCAGTATCAAGATGGAGAGAAAGACCAACAAGCCGAGCAACATAGAATCCTCTTGCAATCTCCTGAAAGGCCCCATTTCCTTCAACAAACTAATCAAACAAGGCTTGGTTATGATGCTATGTGCTCCTACTTTCAATCCTTTCCACCAATGTCTTGAAGAAGGAGCAAAGCCTTCCAATGAGCACCTGAGTCCCCCAGGGTCCTGCACATTCCTCAACCATCCAAGTAGAGAACATGTCCAAAATTTCTTGATGCAAATGAATTCTAGTGCTTCATTCCTCTAGGGGCTCATTACTAAGACAACGAGTGCAAGGGGAAATCTCACACATTCCGAGTAACCCACATATTTCCATAATGGAAATCAGGTGGCTTGATTTTCCAATAAATACATTGAACCCTTGATCCATCTTTTCTACTAATTCCCACACAATCTGAAGAGTTATCGACATAACAAAAATGTCGTATGTAGAGTGCACTATCTCACCATGTTCATGTGCAGAGTGTACTTTGTGTATATCAAGTTGATGCTTGCTTAATGTTCCATGTGCGACAGGAGAGGTCGTTGCTGAGTTGACAACTTGTTTCCTACTTGGGTGTGACACCCAGATGGAATGCAATGAATCTGAGAGTGCGTTCATTAATTAAGGTATTGGATGATGAGATAACCTTCCATTGATCTTGATGGTCCCTTTTGGGAGTGAAGAGGCCAGGTTGACTTATAAGTTAGCCAACCTATTATTTTTCCTCGTGACATGGCGAAAAGAGATTTGACAATGTTGCTTAATTGGGCGTCCCTTGGCAAAGTCCATTTGATCATGCTTCTTATGGTGTCCATGGAGTCACCTATAATGATTATTTGTTTAATCTGATTCTCCTTGGCAAGTTGGACACCTTGAAGAATAATGTATTCTTCCACTTAATTATTGGTGGTGATGCCTATACTCCATGCAAAACTTGTCTCTAAATTCCCCTTAGGGTAAGAATGACCCCTCCCCCACCTACCACCTCAAAAAATATCAAAATTATTGATAAAAAACCATAAAACATTTTTTAGAAAATTTGTTTTATATATATATATATATATATATATATATATATATATATAGGAGATTTGAAAATTGAAGGACATCAAGTGAGGCCCTAAACAGGGTTCTAGTTAAGGATTCGATCTTTGAACCTCATACAAAAAAACAAAGACATTCATCCACTTGAACTAACTCATCGAGCTTGAACATAAAAAAATGATTTATATATACTTTAACTATATTTAAAATTATTAAACCTAAAATTTGAATTAATATAATATATTATTTGTTTGAATAGATTCGTTTAGCAATTTTTGTTTTTTTGTTTTTCATTTGAAATATAGTTAATTTTATTTTTATTTGAATGTATTAATATAAGTGAAGTGTGAATACAATATTATTTATATATAATTTATTATAATAATAATTTATTTTTGTAAGATCATAATTTTGTGAAACATTAAATTTTAATTTAAATTTAAATTTAAATGGGTGTATAATCTTTTAAAGAAACATATATATTTTTAATCATAAAACCCATTCAACATAGCATAATTTATTTAGGAAAAAAATCATTAAAATATAAATCTTAAATATTTTTTTTAAACTTATAAAATGTTTCCAATACAATTTCGATATGAAAATTAAATTTTCTTGAAAAAACCAAAAATATCATTACGGCAACGCAAAGCACATACACAGTTACTAAGGTTCGCATCCATGCATTAGGAGCCATAATATAATGTGGTAGATATGAGGAATTAATTATTGAATTAAGTAACAATTAGATATTTATTTTTAGGCTTGATAGACGGTTGTTACATTTTTGGACGGGTATATATATATATATATATATATATATATATATATATATATATATATATATATATATATATATATAGTGTGACAAGTTCGATATTTGAGTATATTTTTGTTTAACTGTTTTATGTTTTTGGTTTTTCTTAATAGAATTTGATGACATAAATTTATATACAATTATATTTTTGTTATTTGAATTGTATTTTTGAATGTAAAAATGAATTCAATGTGCTGAAAAATATTTGATTAACAAATTATATAAAATTAACACGGCACCTTAAGCTCATAGGGAACAGATATGCTGGAAGTGTTGGGTCAAGCCTACGGAAACGAGTTAATTAAGAACAGAGAAATAGAGAATAATACATCGGACAACAAAGAAAACAAAAACGAACATAGGTGACAATAAAATCTCTTTATTATTCCAGGCATATGGAAAGTCAAATGCTCGAGTAACCAATCACTAAATGTAATTGACAAGTATGTGTTGTCAGCAATTAAGAATCTCCACTTCACAACAATTTCCTTAATATCTTGTTCAAGGAATCAATCATCACCTTTCCTGCAAGTCAAAAGAAACCAAACATCATCGAAGTTTCTCTAGTTGTGTGAACTTGTCTTCGCTCCAATATGGACCACTCCACCTCCTCTGAATCAACATAACCATTGGAAACACCCATTTCCATGCTCTTTACCTAGTTTTTCCATGTGTCCACTAACAACATCAAGTGCATGTGAAATATTTGATCATTCCATTGCAAATATCAACCTTCCTATTATATTAGCATATGGTGTAGGGGACATATAATCATTTTCTTTCTTATTATCGAGACATAAAATTGAAGAAAGATGACAATGGAAAGCTAAAGGGATGATTACGGTTTCACAATGTTCATACTGAACCTCATGAGTAACTTCTCCATAGACTTGGGACAACCATAACTTATCTTTTTTATCTTTTTTCTCCTAGATCCTTCGTCACAAACATTCTAACCAACTAAGCCTTTAACATGTCGATCTCATCCATGCTTTGCTTGCAACAAACATATCATAAACATATAACACTAAGATAATGAATATGCCATTCAAAATTTTGAAGCAAACACAATGATCATACTCACTTCTTAAGAAACTTTGGCTCACCATAAAGGAATCACACATCTTCTACCATTCATTGGTTACCTTAGGCCATACAATGATTCTATGAGTTTGGAAACAAATCTCCCTTTGTGATCCTGAACAACTCACGATTGTTCCATGTACACATTTTTGCTAGTGACAATTTGTGGACAATAGAATCCCACAATCTATATCTCTTCATTCCATCACCATAACCAATATAGATATACTTCCTTGACCGAATCCGGCCAAACCAACTAAGTGTGCCTTCACCCCTCACCTCCAGGCTAATTTCAATGGAGTATCCTAAGCCCTTTTAAAGGCTTCATTACATGCAATCCATGGGCTCTAAAAAACCACATGCTACTAAGACCATGTGCCCTAAACCACAAAGCTTGACCTAACATTATCCCCCCATGACTTAAGGTTTCCTATGACCAAATCCAGCCAAACCTCCCTCAAAGTTAGGGTATCTTGGAGTGTTGCATGCTCCCCCTATCACCTAGGTCTACGTCTAGACTTTACCAGTGACATTTCAACCCTGGTTAAGCATGTCTAACCAGGTCTTACAGTTGTATGTCCATTTACATGTAATTAAAAAAAAAAGGATTGTCAACTCCACCTAGAACTTTGCATTCAAACCTTATCCTTGCCATCTCAATGGGCAACTAAATCCTCTTCCTCACACTAGAGCTCCCAGCTATGAAAAACTTTCACCTCGCACTCTAGGAAATTGACCTCGAGATCATCACCATCTCCATTGCTACCGTTGTTGTATTTAGTGTCCCCTTAGACATTACCAAGCCCATCAAGTCCAAACAAAATACATCTCCAATACTTAGCTTGGGAAAACACAGATCATCACCATCTCCATTGCTACCGTTGTTGCATTCAGTGTCCCCTTAKACATTATYGGGCCCATCAAGTCCAAACAAAATACATCTCCAATACTTAGCTTGGGAAAACACAGATCATCACCATCTCCATTGTTGTCGTTGTTGCATTCAGTGTCCCCTTAGACATTATTGGGCCCATCAAATCCAAACAAAATACATCTCCAATACTTAGCTTGGGAAAACAAAGATCATCACCATCTCCATTGCTAYCGTTGTTGCATTCAGTGTCCCCTTAGACATTATTGGGCCCATCAARTCCAAACAAAATACATCTCCAATACTTCGCTTGGGAAAACACACAYAGATCTAAGGATGGAATTGTAGACAAAACACCCTCYATCTCATATGTCAATGCAAGCTATCTTTGAAAGAAGCCAAGGTTGAACCAAACCACTAGGGCCCTTGGCTTGACCTCCACTTCCATGATAGACATCATCTCGCACAATACGGAAAAACCAGAGAATGCAAAATGTCCTCCGGCTACTGGTATTTTAGCGTCAACGACTCCTTCCATCTTTGTTAGAGAGCGCGTATATCTTCACAGGAGATGACTCTAGGGCATTCCCTCTTCACAACTCACGGCTGCGAATTCTCATGTGACACCGTCATACCGTCAGGGGCTTCTCGCCTGTCCAACCACCTTAGCTCATGCTTCTCGCAACCATCTGGTAGCACCTCCACTTTCCACACCTCCGTCGTTGACCAGAAATCATCCCTGAGTTTTCATAGCAGCGACATTACCGCCTCTTCGTTAAAAATGGAAATCCTATTTGTTTATTAATATAAATTATCTAATTTTTTATCCAAAAATTTATTTATAGTTGTGTCAAAAAGATTAGGATTAAGAAAATTGTTATTTATTAAGCGTTGAGGGGATCAAATCCCTTCATGTGCAAACATGTTTTTAGAGTGCAAAACTTGAGAGGAGGTTTGTACCTCAAGGTATTTGATCCCTTGCCATCTCCTCAAAATTGTATATAATCATTATGCATATGTTTGAGATATTTGATCATTTGAAATTTAAAGTATCAAAATACCATCAAGAACTTCAAAACTATCCACGTCAAAACTTAAAATGATCATCTCTTTTTTATACACACATGTAGCTTTCCCATTTATCCACACTTAGCTTTTCAATATTTTCAATTTAACCATCATAGATCCATCTTAACTTTGGTTCTACCAAGCACCAACAGGGATCAATTCTCTATAGGCGCAAACCTTTTTTTTAAGTGCAAAACTTGAGGGAAGGTTTGCACCTTGAGGGATTTGATCCCTCTGAGTGCTTGGTAGATTTGAAGTGAAGATAGATTTAGGCTTAGGCTAGTTCCAATCACTAATGGTTACATTAAAATATTTTATCATTTGAAATTTACTAAGTGTCATTTAGAAAACAAAGAGTACCATTGAAATTTACTAAGTATCATTTATAAAATAGAGAGTACTATCAAGAAGGTATTTCAAATATACTTTCAAGAAGGTACTTCAAATATATCCACGTAAAAACTTGAAACGATAATATTTTCTTTTATTCACATTTATATCTTTCCCATTTACTCACACATTTTAGCTTTTCAATCTTTTCATATTAATCATATGAGAAAAGAAGTTGATTTTGAAAACCATTCAAAAATTTAAATTGATTTGCAAAATTAATAGTTTCTTTATCAAGTATGTTCTTCATAATTTTGTTTCATTCTATTGCATGCTTTGGGTTTTAATGCAATGTATATATCAATGCATTTTATATATCTTAATATTATAATGATTTTAATGTGTAAATACTAAGAGATGAGTCACACCCAATCAATCAATGATATGGACTTCAACTTATTATTGAGAATCTATTTCGCAACATCATATGTATTTTGATAAATGAAGTGGATCAATTTTCTTATTTCTTCAATTAATACATTGAACCATTTTTCATTGTAATATTATCATCAAAACCAATGCATCCTATTGTTTTGGGGTTATTTCATTGTTGAAATCAATGCAACTACTCATTTGCTCTAAATCATTTTTCACTATATCATCACTGAAATCAATCTTTCCTTTCAAAAATAGTTTTTACTATGTCTTCATTAAAACCAATGCACGAACATTAAAATAAATTTATTTCTTTATACATCATCCATTTACTTCTTGTCAATATGAGACAACATGTGTTTTTGTTTTTTGGTAAGCACACTAGTCTATTTATATTAATAAAAAAGAAGAATATTCATACAAAAACCATTTGTTGTTGGTCTGCCATAGGAGAAACCGAACTAGTAGCAATGGTATGAGTCAACATTCCATCTAGTGTGAGAGAGGTTTTGGATTAAGACCCTTCTGGTTACATATTCTATCCACTATGGAAGCTTAAACATATTAGAGCCTATAAAGTATTTATTGTTGTTTATCGTCATATATAAAGAACAAAAAAAACCCATGAAATAATGGAGATTAGTCTAGAGAGACTTCATCTTGTCCTCGATGTTGCTCGTGAACTTCTTGAAAATTGGCACTTTTAGAGTCGGGTTGACAAGTGCATTGCTTAGAGAAGGGAGCCTTGTCAAGACTTCTTTAAGCAACAAGTGAACCTCGTCCAATTGCAGGATAATTTTTTCTTGTGTCCACTTTGTCTTGTAGCATTTTTCCAAGTAGGATTTTAAGGTGCCAATATAAGTTGATTGTTCTCCAATACTTGGTGTCACGGGCCCTTCAACTCCCCACATATGGAACCTAGCTACTGATATCCTCATCCCCTTCCCAGTCCCGTGTTAAACTTCTTTCCAAACGAATTTCATCTTCGATGTCCTCCAAGTGTTGATGAATCTTAGGCAAGGTGACCTGCCAGAAATTCATTGTTTTTTCCTGAGCTTCTCTCTGAACCCTATTGTCGAAGGACTTTGGGGCTTGGTGCCTGGCATCACGTGGGTCTATTGGCACACCACTTCCTCGGTGATAACCCCTATGGTAACCTCGAGTTGGTGCCATGGATATGTAATCACTGTTGAAGTTGTTGTCGTTAGTGGTCTGGAGGATTGAGAGCACCGTGAACTCTTAAAGGGAACAAAGCATGTCGCTATCTATATTACTCTAGTTCAGGTGCTTGATTACATAATTGAAACCTTATATTAAAGAAATGGCATCCTGCACAAAAAAAATGATTTCAATCAATGCAACAAACACTAAAATCAATGCACAAACACTCGAATGAAGATAATATAATGAAAATCAATGCAATATACATTAAACCCAATGTAGTATATCAAAAATCAATACACAAACACTGAAATCGATTTTCTAATTATTCTAGTATTTTTTCATTATTTCAAGTTTAATATATATCTTCTGTATCGTTTGATCATATACAATGTAATGCAAATATTTTAAGAAATAATCTTATATTTGAAATCAATGTAAATATTTCAAGAAATGAACTTATATTTGTTAAAATTTAAATGTAAATAATTCAAGAAATGAACTTATATTTGTTAAAAAGTGACATTAAGTTACCCACTAATGTGAAAAGTTATTAGTGAAAAGTATTGAATTTTTTTTGTTTAGTTTGTTTGTATTTTTTAAGTGTCTTTGATTAATGGGGACTTATTACATGGATTATTGAGACATTGACCTACCTCCAAAACATAAACATAAACATAAACATGTATTTATTAAGAAGACGACTTTATATACAAAGCATTGATATATTGAGCAGATAATGTAGAGCAGAGTTTTTTCTAAGGTTTACTTTCCATTATTTTCTCAAATTTTTGTATACTACGAATATTTTGTAATATTTACAAATTTATTAAGGATACAAATTCATATTCAAAGCGAATATATATGCATTAAAGGTTTCATATTTAAATCTTCGATGTATTGAGTATATGGTTTCATACCCAAAGTTAGATGTATCTATTGATAAGATCTTTGTATATAGAAGATGGTTTTGTATTGTTGGATTACTTAGAGGGGGGTGAATCAATAATATATCAATTTAATAATTTTTAACCATATAATCCAAGTGTTATATTTGAATGTAGCATTATCATCCAATAACTGCAGAGTAAATAAGAAATGCACAAATGAACAATTATACACATACGCAGTACACCAATGTTTTACGTGGAAGCCCAAAGTGGGAGAAAACCACATAATGCTTTTTCTTATATGTCTTGAAGAATTACATTCATTGGAAGCACCAACTTCCTTTGTTTTCCAGCTGCAACTGGAAGGAGGATCCAACCCCCTAGTTTCTCAGGCTACAACCTGAGGGAAAGTCCAACTCCCCAATTCTATGGCTACAACCAGAAGGAGGCTACAACCCCTTATGTTCTCCAGCTACAAACGAAAGGTGACTACAACCACATGTCCTTGCCCAATCCAACCGCCTTGACGTATAAGTAAAATGATGGAACCACTACCACACTATCACTCTGAGATATACTGATGTAAACCTGTACCAATCAACATGTACCATAAACAAGTGCATAAACTATGCACCAACCTGTACCTGAACCTATAATCAACATGTACCATAAACAAGTGCATCAACCATGCACCAAACCTGTACAGAACCTGTACCATGAACAAGTGCATCAACCATGCACCAAACCTGTACAAATAACCTGTCACAACAACCTGTCCAAACAACCTATCACAACAAACTGTCTCATCAATATTATCAACCAATTAGATCTACTCACCAAGATCAATCACCAAGACAACTCTCAAATATGTGCATCAACCAAGCATAACACAACAACTCATAATCATCACCAAGATCAATATGTGCTTCTAATAATATACCAATACAAGTATGTTACATCATCCATAAATCATGTGTCAACAATACTACTAACAAGTGCCTCCAAACATGTACCAAGTATGCACCAATCATGTATCAACTACTCATCAACTATGACTCATCAAGATGTACCAACATCATCAATTATACACCTCATGTATGTGCCAACTCATCAACTACTTGTCTCAACCATGTATCCAACATGTACCTCAACCAAAATCCCTCATCAATTTCATCATCCAAATATGATTTGTAACTATGTAATAGACCTGGTGTATATGATCACATACCTGCAAATCTTCCTTAACTTTAACAACAAGAGACTAGCATTTTCATCAAACTTTACTTTAGTCTCACATGACTAGTTTTGGATTAGTCAACAACCCTAACTTGAAAAAATCATAACTATGTACCGGTAATGAATAAAGATCTAAAAATAGTACACAATGTTCTTCAGTGTGTTTTATGAAATTCCTCCATGTGTCACTACTCATAACCTCTCAAAAAAGGAGTTATAGCAAAAATGACATACCTTGTTGAATTTTGGCTTATTCTAGAGAGCGAACTTGTAGAGCATGCCCTGCACGGAATATTTGTTGTATGGATATGAAAATTTTACACAGAATAATAAATATTGTACTATAACCAAATATTTTGGTCTTACTTAATTTGGATATGTTATGAATAAGTTATGACGTTTTTACCCGAAACACTTGTTTTAGACTAGTTTCAGGACTACACACAAACCCTATTTTCCACGGAGTGTAACTCCAAAACTGCAACAACCCACAAGCTGAAATTTGTATCACAACTACTTTGATATGTTTTCTCAATGGCCTATCAATTTCACGGTTTGAATCGTTCTAGAAAAAAATTTATTGCGAAAATGGTGAAATGACTTGTAAATAACATACCTTAGAAAGCATCATCAAAATAATCTATCCTCCCTTGAATTTCGGCCTTCTTTACTTCATCTTCTCTCTGAAATTCGGCTTAGATATCCTTTGGTTACCTCAGTCACCTGTATAAATTCAATATTATCAAGTGTGATATAAAATGAGAGAGCCTTGCCTCTTATTTATACTTTCATGTAGCTTCCTCAAGGGGTTACCTTTTAACCATCTTAACCCACTTTCTTTATTTTAGGGTCAACCAACTTCTAACTTGACCAATTAGTAATTTATCGATTAAATTTATTATTCAAATAATTTATTTTGTATCAAATTTGAATTATAGTACACTCATCACTTCACTTTACCTCAAGGGGTTACCTTCTAACCATCTTAAACCACTTTCCTTATTTTAGGGCTAACCCACTTCTAACCACTTGTCAACTTAGTAATTTCTCCATTAACTTTATTATTTAAATAATTTCTTTTGTATTCACTTTGAATTATAGTACACTCATCACTTCACTTGATTATTTACCTTCTAAAAATCTCTTAAACCACTTTGACTACTTTGACCTTTTGGGGCTTCTAGATGACTGATGAGGGTTCTCCAACTTCACATGGCCATAACTCTCTAACCGTGAGGAGTTATGTGACGTTCCACATACCACTGGAAATGGAATGAAATGTACTATCCATCTAGAATATCATTTCCTTCAAATATATCAAAACTCATACCATTATCCATCAAACAAACTTGGGTCCATTACCCAAACCTGGGTTCTCCAGCTTCTCATGGCCATAACTCTCTAACCGTGAAGAGTTATGTAGTGTTCCACATACCACCGAAAATGGAATGACATGTACTATCCATCTAGAATAGTCTTACCTTAAAATATATTAAAATCATACCATTATACATGAAACAACCTTGGGTCCATTACCCAAACCTTTGTGCTACCAGAATTCGCTACCGGACTTTCTCCAAGGGTTGACATCAATATACAATATCACTCTTCAATGGTTGACATCAATGACAACCAACTATCCATCAACCTAAGCCAACTGTCTGATAATCTCCCCCTTTGGCATTGATGGCAACACTTAGTCATGATAAAATTCATGTTTATACTCTTCATCAATGTTTCTATCTCTCCCCCTTTGACATCAATGGAAAAGGGTATCTCCCTTTGGGGCTTCTCCTCCTGAATGAACTCTCCTTGGGGCTTCTCCCCCTATCTACATGCCTTTTATTTTTCTTTGTGTTTATAAGCCTCTGATTACTCTCTTTCCCTTCATATTAATAATATCTCCCCCTTTGACAAAGGGTATCACTCTGAAGTCATATCGCTCATTTTTCCCTTGTGACAATCTCTCCCCTTGGAAACGTGCCTCTATTCTCTCTCTCCAAGCATTTACCTTTGCATCTGATAAATCTCTCCCCCTTTGTCCTATTTATGGTGCTTCCTCATGTACATCTAAGACATATAAGATAAGGATTCAAAATCATTCATTTTGGAGTAGAAATTACTCCTAGTTTCTAGCGAAGATACTCAAGGGCTTCCCATGGAAGCGGTTTTGTAAATATGTATGACAATTGTTCTTTTGTTCCCACATATTCAACTCTGATGTTCTTTTCTGCAACTTGTTCCTGTAGAAAGTGATACTTGATTGGAATGTGCTTCGTCTTGGAGTGCATCACCGGGTTTTTTGAGATACTGATGGAGCTTGTATTATCACAATAGATTGGAATGGGCTCATCATACTCAAACTGTATATTTGTCAAAGTTTGTTTCATCCATAGAACACATGTACAACATGTCGTTGCTGAAAAAATACTATGCCTCAGTTGTAGATAAGGATATTGATGATTGTTTCTTGCTTAGCCAAGATACTAAAAACTCACCCAAGTAGAATGTTGCTCCATTGGTGCTTCGTTGGTCATCAATGCAACCTGCCCAATCTGCATCTGTGTAGGCAATAAGTGATAGATCCTTTCCTTTTGGATACCATAATCCAAACTCTTCTGCTCCTTTGAGATATTTGAAAATCCTCTTCACTGCTAATACATGTGATTCCTTTGGTGCTGCTTGAAATCGTGCCACCTGTCCAACTGCCTGCATTACATCTGGTCTGGATGTTGCCACATATAGTAAGCTACCAATCATTGACCTATATTTCCTCTGGTCTGTATAATTTGAATCATCATCTTTTCTCAACTTGCAACTAGTTTGCATAGGAGTGGTAACTGGTTTGTAATCTTCCATTCCAAACCTCTTTAGCATTTCTCTGATATACTTAGTTTGAGAAATAAAAATTCCTTGGTTTCTTTGACATATCTGAAGACCCAAAAAGAAGGACATCTCTCCAAGTAATGACATTTCAAATTCATTCTGCATATCCTTTGCAAATTTCTAGCTTAACCTATCATTAGTACTTCCAAAACAATATCATTAACATAAATTTACATTAATAAAATATTAACTTGAGTTACCTTGATGTATAAGTTGTTGTTTGTGCTTCCTTTCCGTAGTTTGTAGGGATTTTTGTCATTGTTGTTTCTGAGCATTACTCTGTTTTGAATGTGAATTGATGTATGCACTGCATGTGTCCAAAAAATATCTGTCAATTTGGAATCCATTAGCATTGTTCAAGCCATTTAATGTGTAATTATCATTCATTGTGATAATGTTCCTTTGTCTCTGAACCACTCTCTGAACCAATCTATGAATCCATGCTTGCCTCCACTATCATATATTTGTCCAAACCTGCTAATTGTTCTTACGAATCCATCTCTGTCCATATTGTCCAAGAATCTACTTGTGCGACTGTCCATAATGTTGACCCATTTATGACTATACTATCATGAAGTCTTGATTAATCTATCAAACTATACTTCTGCTAACTGATTGCTCTGAATTTGTCTTCTCAAACTCTGCAAGTTGCTTGAAGGATGGTTCTTTGGTCTGTCACAACTATCACATAGACTCCCTCCGTCTAATATTCATATTACTTGGGAGTCTCTAAGTCGGATGGCTAAGAACAATTCCTACTCTAATGTGTATTCATCATCATCTTCATTGGTAGATTCATCATCATATTCATTGGTAGATTCATTATCTGTTTGAGCTCTGATTTATTTCTTTCTGTCTGTGGATTCATCTTTCACTACAATGCCTGAAAGTACAATCTCTTGAACATGTTCCTTATTTACCCGTCCTTCCTTTCTTTCAGTTATTTTCCAAACCTTTCTGTATCTGACATCTTTCTTTTTCTCTGTAGAATTTTCTTCATCTTGTTTTATTTCCAATCTTGCGATCTCTAGCACATGGTCTCTATTCCCCTGTTCTTCATGTTTTCATATCCATACTTTCTTATATCTGATATCAATATTCTCTTTCATGGAAGTATCGATCATGCTTCTAAAATCACTGGCTATGTGTCCATAGTTATGACATTTGTAACACTCAATGTTACGTGCGACCACATAGGCACTTCTTGCTTGAACATTTCTTTTATAATCCCTGCAATCTGCAACCTTATGTCCAAAGTTAGTACAATAAAAACAATGACCATAAAATAATTTTGCATACCTCAAAGTGAATGATCTTCTTTGTCGCGTAGTCCTTCTAAATTTTTGCCTTGACTGATCATGATCATGATTGAACCTTCTTTGTGGCTTGAACATGGATGGTCTTCTTGAAGATGTATCTTAAATAGTCTTCTTAGATTCTGGTTGACCATGATTCCTTCCTTTGAGTACTTTTGCATAACTCTTTCTATTTTCTTCATTCTTCTTTTCTAGCAACCTATAGTGCTTCTTTTCATTCTCTATAACTGATGTGGATGTTTCCGTCTCTTCAACGTTCTTGTTGATCTTGACGATTTTACTTCTCAATGTGACAACTTATTCTTCAAGCTTCTCAACCTCTTCTTATTTCTTCATTATCTGAGACTTCATGACTTCTTCTGTTCTTTTCGCTTCTTCAAGATGAATTTTTAATGTCATTATTTCTTCTTCAAGTCCTTTCTCTTCTTGACCAAACTCTGCCTCAAGCTGGTTTAGATCATTAGTTCTTTCCTTAAGATGATATGTCAATATCTTCTCTCTCATTTCTGCTTTTTCCTTCTATGCTGCTATGTTGGTTTCCAAACACTACTTTTGATATTCAAGATTTTATTCGATCTTTCTATCTTCTTATAGCTGAGTTCTTAAGTTCTCGATGACCTATTTTGCTTCTTCAAAAATGTGAACACTTTCATTTTGTTTCATCAATTCTTTCTTGAGTGAATTGTTTTCTTCTCTTAGTTCATCTAAAGCACTAATAAATTCTTCTTCATAATTTTCTTCCTTTTCAATTAGTTTTTCTGCCTCATTTCCTTCATGGCATTCTATTTCAAGATGTCCACGTTTTTCAAAATTAAAACAAAACAACATACCTCTGGTGATTATGTACTCTTCATCTTCTGAATCTGCTTGACATGGTGAGCATAATTCTTCTTGATTTGTATCTGCATCTTCTTTGACATTTTCTAAATCTGTGATGGGTGAAGAATATATGTCATGTAACTTATCCCAAATTTCTTTTGCTAGTGAACATTTGACAACATTTTCTCTTACCGGATTAGGTAATCCTTCCCACATGAAATCCATTGCTATTTTTTTATTCTTCCTCAATTCCTTCTTGGTTGCAGTCTTTGCCCTTTTTGAACTATCATATCCTGTAACAACTGATAGCCAAATATAATGTCCTTGTGCCTGTAAAAATACTTTCATCCTTATGCTCCACATCTCATACTTAAAATCATTCTAACCATTAAACATTGGTACTCCTTTCTCAGAATAATCCATGATCTCCTTCCAGTGGTTAAACTGTTTCCTGAAGGAACCGACTCTGATACCAATTGTTGGATTACTGAGAGGGGGGGTGAATCAGTAATATAGAAATTTAATCATTTTTAACCATATAATCCAAGTGTTATATCAATGTAGCATTATCATCCAATAAATGTAGAGTAAATAAGCAATGAACGAATGAACAATCATACATATACATAGTACACCAATGTTTTACGTGGAAGCCCAAAGCGGGAGAAAAACATGAAATTCTTTTTCTTATATGTCTTGAAGAATTACATTCATTAGAAGCACCAACTTCCTTTGTTTTCTAGCTACAACTGGAAGGAGGCTCCAACCCCCTCGTTTCTCAGGATACAACCTGAGGGAAGCTCCAACTCCCCAATTTTATGGCTACAACTAGAAGGAGGCTACAACCCCTTATGTTCTCCGACTACAACTAGAAGGTGGATACAACCACCTGTCCTTGTCCCATCCAACTGCCCTGACGTATAAGTAGAATGATGGAACCATTGTCACACTACCACTGTGATATATTGATGCAAGAGAATCGTTAGCAAGCACGCAGAGTAGGACCACTTAGCACCTGGGAATCTTTTTGGAATCTCAACGCTAGTAGTTACGATGAATATTTTGAAGCACGCCTGAACTCAGGGCTGGACAATATTTTGAAGCACGCCTTAACTCAGCGCCGAACAATCTTTTGAAGCACACTTGAATGATCATGAGAGAAGTAGGAATTTCGACTCCTGCTCAGGAATGTGATTGAACTAAGATAACCGTTAGGTTAGGTTTTGGAGTAGACAAGTAGTCGGGGGAAACCCTAAGGACCCTCTAAGATAAATAGAGGTTTTGTATGCCCAAAATGAGGCTACTGCAAGTTAGTAGTGGATTTGAGAGAGAGATCTTGGTAGACAAGGTCTTAGAAGAAGAAATCAGGGTAGAGTTAGATTAGGAGAGAGATTGAGAGATCTGGGACTCTGTTACAGTCCAGTCTTTGTAAACCTCTGTATAGACACACAAAGATAATAGAAAAACAATTTTTACTGCATATAGTGTGTTTATGTATTTGTGTTCAATGTTATACTTTTATACGTCATTCATGTTTTGAATGTGTGAAGTGGTGAAATATTGCATAAATTTCAATTGTTTCTCTTCTTTGAGTCTCGAGTGCAAGAAATGAACACAGTCCATAAGGAGTGTGTTGACAGAGGTGAGTTAACCTCAGAGAATCTCAGGAGAGATAGCATTGAAACTTCATCAATAGAAGAGCAAGGAGTGCACAGGAAGAACCCTGTGTTGAGTTCGGAAAGAGACAGAGTTACTGAACACTATGTAAGGAGGAGCTCTGCAAGGTGTGCATCGAGCAAGGAGAACGCTAGAAGAGCGAGAAGAATTTATTTTCAAGAAATCCTCCGGCTCTGAGTTTGACGAAATCCCAAAAACGCAAGGAGTGCATGGGAGATCGAAATCTTCGAGGAGATCAAACTCAGAGGGGATAACTCAAAGAGTGCATAAGATATTGGATAATTATAAGTCCAAAAGGTCATAAGAGATAACGCTTGCAAGAGCATAAACAAGACCCAAGATAGTCGGGTTTGCAGGAGGTTCAAAGGTAAAGACCTTTGAATACTTAGAAAATATTCTAAGTCGGAAGAAATCCGAAGCTTAGGAGGAGGAGCGATGGTGGCCGTTGGATCCCAGTGCAACATATCGATCGTCATTGGATCGGAGTAAGGTGCACAAGCCTTAGCGCTTCGCACACTCAGGAGAGAGAATTCACCAAGGGTTGAGAACTGAGATTCGTGAAGTCCGAAGAGTCGAAAACCCGAAATGAATACCAAGTGTCCGATCAGCCGAAGCAAATCTAAGCCGTCAGATCAGTTGAAGTGAACGTCAGGCATCAGATCGATCAAGTGAATCTAAGTCATCAAATATCGTGAGCTTAGGAGAGAACGAGTTTGAAACTTTGAGATTTTCGAAGCCTGAAGAGCCAAGGAGTCGCGAGTCGTCGATATGTAAGTAAACACTTGTCAGCAGATCACGAGATCTGGGAAAATTGCAGTGGGGTTTTAGTTTGAGAACTGATATTGCCAAACCCCGAAGCCCCGAAGACCTGAGTTAAATCTGAGCCATCAAATCTAGAGGAGACGTGGTGAAGATCTGAGAACTCCGGGTAAAGTCGTGAAGTGAATCTGAGCCATCAGATCTGGAGGAGATGTGGTGTAGATATAAGTACTTCGGGTAAAGTCCCGAAGTGATTCATAGCCATTGGGTCTAAGAGAGATGTGGTGTAAATCCAGGTAATCCGACCTGAAGTAATCCTTGATCATTAGATGAGGAGGACATGCATCAGTGGATCATGACATTCAGATAAAATCCATTTGGAAAAGGGTGAGGTTGAGATTTGAGATCTCAGAAGTTTGAAGACCCGGAGGAGATCTCGATCGTCGATCCAGAGGAGGGCCACAAGACCGTTGATCTGCATTGAAAGGTCAAACACCCGAAGTGAAGATATGGTTGTTGATTGAGGAGGATAGGTGTCTGCAGATCATCAGCTCCAGAATATTGGAGTATGGAAGGAAGAGAGGTTTGAGATTTCAAAACCCCAAAGTCTGGAATCGTGAAGAGATCTGGACCGTTGATCCCAAGAAATATATCTCTGTTGTTTGTTCGAGAGCACCGTCAAGATCGTGAGATTGATGGTCATCTCGCATATCAGAGACAAAAAGTGCTCGACCTTTATGAGGTTGAGGGAAGTCAGAGATTGAGACCACGGTTTTAGAGAAAAGACACGTGGAGGATCAAGGTGAATATCGGGGAAAAAAGTAGTTTCACCCCAACCCACTCTTGAGTGCGCCCAAAATCACGCGTAGGCGTGAGGTCATCACCGAAGGTCACATCTGAGGAGGGGCTGAGAGAAAAGGCACTAACGCCAATTCTGAGATTTGGAAGAATGCGAAAGGAAAGGTCGCAAGTATCGTGAAGCCTATGCAGGGAGTCGAGAGGGCCTGTGTCTAATATATAACGAAACCAACAAGGTTTTAGAGAGTCGTTCGACTCCAGAATTGAAGATCCTGACTTGGAGGTCACACAACCATTAAGAGAGAAGGGGGTCTGCATCAAGTGGTATCAGAGCTGAATTTTTGTCTGTAGATTTTAGGCGAAAGAGAAAGAGGAGAAGACTGAATTTTATTTGTAGACAACAGACAAAAGGAAAGACGGTGAAAGGAGGTATTTTGGTAACATTAGATGATATCAGAGGTTCAAATTTTCTTGTAGACAGCAGGTGAAGGAAGCAGAGTACTGATGCTTCGTGAGAAATTTGTTGCACGTGCACAACAACAAAAATTTAAACAGCCAGGTGAGATGTGAGAGAATATGGAGATGCTCTTGGATGAAGAGTGACCCATAGGCTTACCAGGAGGGTAGGTAGAAGGTGGAAATGGCTATTGAAGGCCATGGGTGTGGTCGAAGAGAAGGCCGCAAGAAGAAATGGAATCTAGAGATGGATCTGGAGATCAATGAGATAAGAGTAAGGATGGAACAATTAGCATTGAGGATGCAGTAGGAGGCAAAGGTACACTGGAGGTACGAATGTCCTTTGAACATGAAGGTGAAATGGCCTGCTCAAAAGTTGTGGTTCAGAAAACAACAACAAGGATTGAAAAGGTGGCTAAGGCATGCTGAAAACCTCAGTGACACAGAGGAGGAGATGATTCACATCTATGAACTAGAAATTGGGAGACACCTCAGTGATGATGAGGAGGCAAGATAAGATAAAGGTCTCGTAAACTGCCAGGTGGGAGGAAATGGAATTTCAAGTTGCCAGGTGGGAAATGGAAAGAGATCAGGGGAAGGTCTCATATATTTCCAGAGGAGTAGTGCCAAAATTTCAGATTTCTAGGTGGGAAATGAGATATGATCGATTGATCTCATGGACTGCCAGGTGGGCAGAAGAGAAGCCCCAATTTTCCAGGTGGGAAGGGGGAAAGAAATGAGACTGTTTGAAAGTCTTAGGAACTCAGAAGTGGGTTTAGGTCAGCAAGGAGTGATGATAAATGAATATTCATGTGGATTTGTAGACCATGTGAATGAAGATGATGAGAATTTAAATAATTTCACCATCCAGGAGGAGGATCAGAGGAGTGTTCTGATTATTAGAGGGATCAAGACGTTCCTACCGAACAACCAAGTAGAGGCCAATGCACATGATGAAAGTGTAGTAGAAGAAGAAAGGAAACCAACAGAAACTGTCAAAGGGGAAGAAATGGAGCAGACATTGACGTCTACACCAACAAAATAAGACGAGAATTCAGAAGAATGGCTCAAATTTTTCATCCAAGAATCTGAAATAGGGATGATTGCAGCACTGGAGCCTACAACAGAAGAGGGAGCAGACATCAGAGACTTTGTAGAGATGTATGAAGAACTGGAAGCCCTATAGAGAAGGATGATAGCATAAAGCCAACACATCCATCAGATCAGGTTGGAAATAGATGGAGGAGCATACCAGCCAGGAGAGAAATTAGAGGAAGCTAGAGATGTACCAGTAGAGGAGCTGACAAAAACCAATACGTCAGAAAGAGAAACTGAGTAGCAACTGAGTGAGGAGACTGTAGAACTGGAGTTTGTAGCAGAGTGGCAACTTAGTTCCACAAGGGGAAATAAATACAACATGGGGGATCAGGATGATCTAACCTTTGAGGAGGAAGTGCAACAAAGAAGACTGCATAAGAGCCAACCACTGGAGCAGTTGGACAGGGTGATAGAGGAGATAAGAAGGCCAATGTTGAGGTCAGCACAAGGAGCAATCAACAAAGGGAAGATGAACAGAGGATAACTTGCAATAGCAGCAGGGAAGAAGGAGAAGAAGAAGCAACAACAACAAGATAAACGACATCAGCATAGCTGGAGAGGAGCAAGAGGACCACTCGAAGGGAGAGTTTGGGATCCAGGAGGATTTCAACACTAGAGAAGATGAGCTCATAAGCAAGAGCTCATGATTTTCCTAGTAGTGGAGTGTGATGCAGGAGCATCGTTAGCGAGCACGCGAAGTAGGACCACTCAATGCCTGGGAATATTTTTAGAATCTCAACGCTGACAGTTACAATGAATATTTTGAAGCACGCTTGAACTCAACATCGGACAATCTTTTGAAGCACCCCTGAACTTGGCGCCAGACAATATTTTGAAGCATGCTTGAACGATCATGAGGGAAGTGGGAGTTTCCACTCCTGCTTGGGAATGTGACCGAACTAAGATAGCCTTTAGGTTAGGTTTTGGAGTAGACAAGTAGTCGAGGGGGAACCCTAAGGACCCTCTAAGATAAATAGAGTTTTTGTACACTCAAAATGAGTCTACTGCAAGTTAGTAGGGGATTTGAGAGAGAGATCTTGGTAGACAAGATCTTAGAAGCAAAACTAAGCATAGAGTTAGATTAGGAGAGATATTGAGAGAACTGGGACTCTGTTACGGTCCAGTCTTTGTAAACATTTGTATAGACACATAGAGATAATAGAAAAGCAATTTTTCTTGCATATAGTGTGTTTATGTATTTGTGTTCACTGTTATACTTTTATACGTCGTTCATGTTTTGAATGCGTGAAGTGGTGAAGTATTTCATAAGTTTCAATTGTTTCTCTTCTTTGAGTCCCGAGTGCAAGGATTGTACACAGTCTGCAAGGAGTGCGTTGACAGAGGTGAGTTAACCTCAGAGAAGATCAGGAGAGATATGATGCAGGAGCATCGTTGGCAAGCGCACAGAGGCGGGACCACTCAACACGTGAGAGTTCTTCCAGAATTTCAACGTGGGCAGTTACAACCGATTTCAGAATCTGCCTCCACTCAACACCAGAATTTACCTTTGGATGCACACTTGAATCGGTGCCGAATTTTACCCTTTGAGGCAAGTTTTGAAATTGTAAACAGAGTAGGAGTTTCCACTTCAGCTCTGGAATGCGACTGAACTAAGATAGCGTAGGATGAAGTTTAGAGTAGGCAAGTAGCCAGGGGAAACCCTAGAGACATTTCAAGTTATGTAGAAGTTTGTACATCCAATTGGGTAGAGCTGTAATATAGAGAGAAATTAGCTATAAGAGAGAACTGTGAGTTAGCAGGAGATCTCAGTTTTTGAATTTATGTAATTTCGAATGTATTATGTAGCTAGTGGGAACTTGTGAATATAATAGAATGGGAAATTGATACAAATGTATGGTGTGTGGACTATGTGTATTTTCTTGTCATTTTCTATTTTCATGAACAAGTGGATGGAACTGTGAGTTTTTCTAGTTTCAATTGTTTCTCTTCATTGGAAGCTCTGCAAGGTGTGCATCGAGCCAGAGAGGAACGTAAGGGAATCAGGAGGAATTTCTCTGTGAAGAATACTGTGGATCTGAGTTATCAAAATCCATCAGATGCAAGGAGTGTGCGGGAAATTAGAGTCTAAACCAGACAAAGCTAAGGAGGAATAACACTTTGAAAAGTGTTATCAAGACCCAGGAACTCATTCCCTGGAAGAAGCGAAGACCGAGTCCTCGAAGACTTAGAAAATCTTCTAAGTCGGAAGCGAGTAAAAGCTCAGGAGGAAGAACATCATCGAGTGTTGGATCATTGTGGAAAATCCCGTGGATCATCCGATTTGAGGAAGGAGCACAGGCTTTAACACTGTGTAGATCCAGGAGAGGAGATCTCAAAGACTTGAACGGACGGTGGAGAGTCCTCGAGGGGAAACACCGAAACCCCGCAAGCCGTTGGATAACATGGAGTTGCGAGGAGGTTAGCAGCGAGGGATTCTTGACGTCCAAAAGCTTAGGAGGAATAGTGACCGTTGATCTCAAACAAATCTGGATCGTTGGCCCATTTCGCGATTTCGGGTACCGCGAGTTGGAAAGACAGATATCCTTGTTTTTCAGAACCCCGAATCGCAAAATTACGAAATCGCAATTCGACGTGAACCATCGATCATAGGCAGATCTGGACCGTTGGCCCATTTCGCGATCTCGGGTATCGCAAGGTGGAAGGATATAGATCCTTGTCTTTCAAAACCCTGAATCAAGAAATTGCGAAATCGCGATTCGACGTGAACTGTCGATCACAGGGATCATTGTGAGCCATTGATCGAACGCCAAGGCATTTTGACGTTTCAACATTTCAGCATTTTGACTTTTCGGCAACCAGGGATCCCAAGGAGAAGGGATATCTAGGTCCTTGTCTCCCAAAACCCCGAATCGCGAAATTGTGATTCGACATGAATTGTCAATCACAGGGATCATTATGAGTCGTTGATCGAACGCCGAGGCAGTTCAACGTTTCGACATTTCGGCATTTCGGCTTTTCGGCAACCAGGATTCCAAGGAGGAGCGACATCCCTTGTACCCAGATTTCACGAAACGCGAAAACCCGAAGGAATAGGTGCTGGGACATTTCGACATTTCGGCGACTGGGGATTCGAAGGACGAAGGGACGAGACACTTGACTTGTGAAGTCCCGGTCCACGATATTTCGACATTTCGAAAACCAGGAGGTTTGAAGGACAAAGGAACGAGACACTTGACTTATGAAGTCCCGACCCATGATATTTCAACATTTCAGCAACCGGGGAGTCCAAAGAGCAGGGATATCCCTTGCACCGTAATTTCGCGAAACGCGAAACCTGAAGGAATATCCCGAATCATTTGTGGGGGACCTGTGTGTTCATTCGAAGGGTTCCAGTTTGGAACTAGAAGAGCCATTTCAGCTCTGAAACCAGAAGATCCTGACTGGGAGGTTGCATATCCCTTAAGGGGGATAGGGGGTCTGCATCAGGTGGTATCAGAGCATAAGTTTTTCTTCTGTAGACTTCAGGAAAAGGAGGAAAAGAAGGAGACAGAGGACTCAGATCTGTACTTTGTGTGTGACATATAGTCAACATAATTCCGCCAAGAAGACAAGAGCCACCTTTAGCCATCCGTGTTGTAGAGAGGGGGATGCGAGATCTTCGCGCCCGAATGGAAACAATGGAAGAAGCAGAGAGAAGAGCACCCGATGTTGGGAATGTCAGTGATGCAGAAAGTGAAGAGGTTGAGGTTGAAGAAGCTGTAGGAGAGGATGCTACAGAACAACGTTTGTTGAGAGCAGTTACTAGATTGGGAGGCAGAGCTAAGATAGAGGTCCCCATGTATGAGGGAAATCTAGATGCTGAAGAATTGTTGGACTGGATAAGGTCCATGGACACACACTTCGACTATGAAGATGTCGATGAGGAGAAGAAGGTGAAGCAGGCAGTCACTAGGCTAAAAGGGCATGCAACACTATGGTGGGATGAACTGTAGGCTAAGAGGAGAAGTAAGGGAAAATATAGGATAAAAAGTTGGGACATGATGGTAGCCAAACTGAAGGCTAAGTTCATACCCAAAGACTACCAGATCAATCTGTTCAGGAAGCTACAGAACCTGAGACAGAAAGGGATGACAGTCAAGGAGTACACCGAGGAGTTCTACCGACTGAACATTAGAACTGGACAACGAGAGAGAGACGAAGAGAAAGTCACCAGATATATAAATGGCTTGAGATATGAAATCTAGGATGAGCTTAGCATGATGTCAGTGAGGACTGTGGAAGATGCTTATCAGTTTGCGCTGAAGGTAGAGGAGAAGTTGGCCAGAAAATAGAACCAGCGAGAAAGAGGTAAAGGTTCGGTCCCAAGCAAAAGAAAGGGATTTAATCGTGACATAGCACATTAGTCTAAGGACAAGGCTGAGAAACCACACAATCACTCGGAACGAGGAGGAAGTTCACGAGGAAGACAGAATGGTGGAAGAAACTCTTCTAGAGGAAGAGTCAGAGGAAGAGTAAGGTGCTATAACTATGGAAAGATAAGGCACATGTCTTGGGACTGTCCCGAGAAGAAGAAGGAAGGAGGAGAAGCTCACATTTCAGAAGCATGGTGAAGAGATGTTGAAGCAGAAGGAGAAAAGGATGGAGCATCCCTGATGTTGAGAAAAGTTCTCTTAAAACCAGAAGCAAAAATTGAAAAGCCAGTGCAGAGAAACAATATCTTCAGGACAGCTTGCAAGACTAAGGATAAAGTATGCAAGGTGATCATTGACAGTGGGAGTACTGACAACCTAGTATCCACAGAGATGGTGGAGAAATTGGAGCTGAAGACAACTGCACATCCAAGGCCATACAAAGTCTCATGGCTGCAAAAAGGACACCAGGTAATGATCAATAAACAATGTCTGGTTGAAATTAAAATAGGAGGATATAAAGATGAAATCCCATGTGATGTAATTCCCATGGATGTATGCCACATTTTGTTGGGAAGACCATGGTATTTTGAAAAAAAATTCATTCAAGATGGAAGGAAGAATACATATACATTGGAGAAGAATGGTAGGACGCATATGTTGTTGCCAATGGAGGAGAAGAGAGCAAAAGAGGAAGCCAGCACAAGCATACTTATCATGAGTGGGAAGGAACTCCTGAAAGAAGTCAAGGAAGAACATGAGATGTAGTTCGTTGTGGTGAGGAATCCCAGAGTCATCCTTATGAGTACATCAATGGATGATTTACCTGAAGATGTTCAGGAGCTGCTGGATAATTTTGTTGATATAGTGGTGGATGAGCTGCCAAACTCATTGCCACCCATCAGGAGTATCAGTCATCATATCGACTTGATACCAGGAGAAAGCCTGCCAAACAAAGAAGCGTACAGATTAACACCTTGAGAGGATGAGGAGGTGAGGAACCAAGTCCAAGAGTTGCTGGATAAGGGTTTAGTCAGAGAAAGTTTGAGCCCATGCGCAGTACCAACTGTGTTAAGCCCAAAGAAAGATGGAGGATGGAGAATGTGTACAGACTTGAGAGCCATCAACAAGATCACCATCAGGTACAGATTTCCTTTACTGAGAATGGATGACTTAATGGATTGCTTAAGTGGAGCAAATTTATTTTCTAAGATAGATCTGAAAAGTGGATATCACCAGATCAGGATGAGAGAAGGTGATGAATGGAAAACAACCTTTAAGATGA
>ML784508.1:660863-675775 GCA_009831015.1 Picea engelmannii
TATATATGTGAATGGTAAGTTCAATTAAAAGAATATCCAATATAAAGTCTCACTCATTCATATATATCATAAATTACACACTCGTTAAATTTATTAGACATGTACATATCTATACAAGTTTGAACCACAAAAGGTATTTTTGTTCTAAATTATAATTTGTAATCTTGAACCACAAAAGTTTTTTGGTTGTATTTTTATATTTAGTGCACCTATAAGTTAGAACCACAAAAATATTTTTATTTATTTTTATATTTATTGCATCTACGTTTTGACCTTATAAGTATCCTGATAATTGAATGCATATTTATCAAGTTCCAATTGGTTTATATGTCTCAAGATATCATTCCAAATATCAACAAATTAAGGAATTTGTAAATAAGAAAATCACAATTTCTTAGGAATTTGTAAATAAGAAAATCACAATTTCTTTCTTGCCCCAATTTCTACCCTTAGAAAAGTTCCATGGACATTTCAAGTGATAACACACCTTGTTGCCAATGAAAATTGGGTTGCATTTTTTATTCTTGTTTAAAGGGAAATTAGTCTAAGGGTTGAATTAATAATGTTGGAGGGTGGCGGGAGGAGAATCTTGAACCTATGGGTTCACTGGGAATTTGGTCATTCATATGTATAACTAGTGATAAAACCATAAAAATTAGATGGAACATCACTATAATTTGTAGAGTCATATGTTTTTTAAACTCAACATGAATTGTTCTACACAAATATTAAGTATCCTCATCATTATTCAAGTACTTCTCACATGCATTTAGGAACCTCTCATAAAACATTATGTATCAAATACCCCATATAGCATAGAAATAAAAAGAATAAGCAAGTCCACACATTGATAAAAATAGACAGTTAATGAATAATAAGTCTCTTTGAGGGGGAAACCTCTTTTTACAATATATCAAATGCACAAGACACGATGTTCATTCAAATAAATCTCTTTTATTATAAATAGGAGATAGAGTGGGCATGATGATGTATCGTACAATCTAGGCCCACCTAACTATAACTAACATATCCTCCTTTTTTAAGAAACATTTTCCTTCAAAGCTTGTAATTGAGGGTGTTTCTTCATAAATTTATCATCTTCCCATCTTGTTTCTTCTATAGGAATATTCATCCACTTGATTAGGTACTCCATACTGATTTTATTCCAAAGAGGAAAAGAACATCGATCTATAACTTTTTCTAGTTCAAGAATCAACTTTCCTTCTTTCTCTAATTCTAGAAGCTCAATTTGTATTGACATACCCTATCCTAGAACCATTTTTAGGAATTAGACATGGAAAACCTTATGAATGTGAGAAGAACACAAATATAACTCACAAACCACTTATCCAATCTTACAAAGGATCTTGCAAGGTCCATCAAATTTTGGAGCTTGTTTTTTATTCTTCTTTTGTTTGAGATTAGATTGCTTATAAAGTTGGAGTCTTAAAAACACCCAATCCCCCACCTCAAATTGTCTTCCTATTTGATATTGATATGCTTGTTGCTTCATCCAATTATGGGCCATTTGAATGTTTTATTTAAGAGTTTTCAAAGTTTATTTAGTCTTTTCCATATGTGAGTCTATTGGATATACTTTGGAATGGCCCTACAAAAAGGACATGATACTAGGAGCCAAACATCCATAAAGAGATTCAAATGAAGACAACTTAGTAGATGTGTCATGGGTGGTATTATCCCACCATTTTGTTATAGGATGCCACTTGACTCATTTAGATTTATTTTCTGAAGAATAACAATGAAGGTAACCCTCTAAACGTTTTGTTAACTATTTTTGTTAAACCATATGTTTGTGAATGATATGCTAAATTCATGGCTAGTGTTGTTCCCCTTATCTTCCATAACTCTTTCCAAAAATTTCCTATGAATTTGGATCTCTGATACTTTATATTACTTTAGGAAATCCATGAAGCCTATGAATTTCATTCACAAACACTTCTACTACTTGGCTTGCAGTATGTGTACTTTGAATTCCACAAAAATGTGCATATTTTGTAATTTTATCCATGACCACAAAAATGGTATCCTTACCTTCTAATTTTGGAAAAATTGTAATGAAGTCCATTGATATCTCTTCCCTTATTTGAATAGGTATGTGTAAAGGATGAAGTAGCCCTAGAGTCTTGACTATCTATCCTTTATTTATTTGGCACACCTAAAATTCTCGTACAAATTTTTGAATATATTTCTTCATTTCTTCCCTTAAAAATTATTTTTTGATCCTTTGATATCTTTTAAGGAACCTTGAATGTCTTACCATGAGAGAGTTATGAGACTTAATATTTTTTGAACTTTGATTGACGACATAAAAGTATTCTATCCTTGTACTAAAGGATATCTCTCTTCCAATCATAATGTTCCATAGAGTTATTCCCTTCTTTTAGACATAGTTTTCTATCTAGTAATATTATCTTCTTGTCATTCATGGCCAGCTTCTTCCAACAACACCAAAATGGAAGATGTAGTGGAATACAAGATAGATGCTTCTACTTTGGACAGAGCATATACTCCCACATTATCCTTCCGTTTTTTGAAGATTGTTTCAAAATCAAACCCTTGTATTTTAATTACCTGTGTGCGTTTCTCTTTTGATGATGACCTTTGCTTCAAAAGGTACTTTAGGTTTTCATGGTTTGTATTAACTTTAAAATTCCTCCCAATGAGATATTGTCATCATTTTCTTTATTACACATAAAATTGTTAACATTTATTTTTCATAAGTAGATTTCACCAAGTCTTTTACCTTGAGATTTTAACTTTCAAAATCCAATGGTCTCCCCTCTTGCATTAATACTGCGCCAAATCCTTTTCCTAATGCATCACATTTGTTTATGAATATTTTTTCAAAATCATATGTTTCCAACATTGGTGTAGAATTCATAGCATTCTTTAACTATGAGGATGCAAAGGTAGACTCTTCATTCCATATAAATGGATATTTCTTCAAGAGAGATGTGAGTGGGCTTAAAACACGTTCGTAATTCTTTACAAATTTTCTATAATATCTTGTAATATCCAAAAATTCTCTAACACCCTTGTTGTTCTTAGGAATGGGCCATTTTTTTATATATTGAATCTTTTTAGGGTCAACATTGACCCCTTCTTGTGAAACAATATGATCCAAATACTCTACTTCTTGTTTCCCAAAAGCACATTGGGAATTTTTACATACAATTGATTGTTCTCAAGAATTTGTAGACTTTATCGACATGTTTAATGTGTTCTTCCCATGATTTTCCATAGATAAGTATATCATCAAAGAAAACCACCATAATTTTTCTAAGATGGGGTTGAAAAATTGTGTCCATAAGGTTTTGAAAAGTAGAAAGAGCATTAGTCAATCCAAAAGGCATGGCCAAAAACCCATAGTTCCCTTCATGTGTTCTAAAAGATGTTTTGGGAATGTTTTCTTTTCTTAAATTGATTTGTTGGTATCATGATTTAAGATATAAATTTGTGAGGTAAGCCACCCCATGAAGCTCATATAATAGTTCATAATATTAGGAATGGGGAATTTATCCTTGATGGTGATTTTGTTTAGGTATTTGTAATCAATATACATCCTCCAAGAGTTATCATTTCTTCTCACCAACACTACTGGGGCTAAAAATGAACTCTTGCTTGGTTGAATAGTACCTAAATAAAAATGTCTTGTACCATTTTGTTAATCTCCCTTTTGGTTGATGTGATTATTTATAAGGCCTTTTATTACGAGGTGTATTATTTAATATGAGTTCAATTTGATGTCCATGATTTCTAGATGGAGCTATCCCTTTAGGAATTGCTTAGATGAATCTCTCATGATTTTCCAGGGTACATTTTAATTCAACTGGAATATTTTTGTCTTTCTACTTCACATTCATGTAATAAAGTCTACCAATAACTCCACTACAACCCATTTTTAGGATTTATTTCCATTCTATGTGAGTTGATGATTTGAGAGAGAAGATATTTTAACCCCTCGAGTTTATATTGAATTGCTTCTAATTAAAATCTCATGAATAGTTCATTATATTTTGCAGAAACTATACCCAAAGTTCTCAACCACTATGCCATTAGAACAACTTTTGCTCCTCCAATAGGAATGACATATATGGGGCTTGATAAGTTGTAGTCTCCCATACTAAGTTTAATGTTATGGATTTTTTATTCATAATCAATACTTCCCCCATTAACAACCAATACTTGCAAATTTGTGCCTCAATATTGAAAACACTTTGAGGCACTCTATTAATCGTTTATCAATGAAGTTTTGTTTTTCGAGATTTTTTTTTATATATTTTATATTTCATAAAAGAAATCAAAATATGCATAGAACGAACATGTAAGCTCAAAAACAAGTACTATAGGTTTGATATAAACCCACGAGTGTTTCAACAAATAAAATGTAATGCCCCCGACGTTACGAAAACAAAAGTGACGTACAACAGGTAAAAAAAAAATGCGTTGGGAAATTTAAAACATCACAAATAATAGAAACATCATCGACACATCATCCAATATACACGAAACAATATTAGCACAATAAAAATCAATCATGACACAAGATGACACATCATCACCATGAATAAATATATGCATATCAACGCATTACCACAAATAAAAATCGTCCCACAATCATTGCATTCATACAATTAATAATGATGCATAAACAATATGAATCATAATTCTCTCAACTCATCCCATAAGGATAATCATCTGATAACACCACAATAACATGATATAACATAACGATAAATTAAGGATCATAAAGATAATCATAATAATGACATAAGATACTACCCTCTCAAACCTACCCTGCAAGGTTAGGACCTCCAAGACACATAAGCAACGCTCAAGCCCAGGTTCCAATTGATTTTAACCATTTAAGGTCTCAGGGCTGGCGATTGTTCTAAGGAATAAGGAGGTGTCTACATCCCACTAACATAATCAATCCAAACCATCGAGCTAGGTCAACAACATCTATGATTCATCAAATTCATCAATCCATCAATTCTAATCCATAATTAAACATGGTGCACGAGTAATCATACACATAACTCATCATAAATCACATTAAAACCAAGCCACGAGAGAAATTATCAGTTATAATCATGGCGCAAGATTCCGTTCACATAAATGCATTCATCCGTCACATTAATTTCATTTCGTGCAAAAAATTTAATATCTAACAATCATTTATTACACCATGTCCATTGCGCGCACAGGGTCTAAATTCCTAAATGATCATGAATCAACATGGTTTCCACGGCGCATGTTTGATCTAACTAATGAGTTAACAACAATCAACATTATTTTCAAGGCACGCGCTTAATCTATTTACTAAATTAAACAATAATCCATATTCCTTTCAAGTCGTGTGATTACCCAAATTCTGAATATAATTTAAAATCAAATTGAATTATTCAAGGCGCAAAGTAACTAAACTCTATTCAAAACTGAAATAAGTAGTTTCATGTCCATGATTCTTAGCATCTTCATAAATCAATCCTTAAGTAATTCATTGGTTTATCTTAAAGGCGATCTATCTAGGTTAAAGGGGTATACCATACTACATCTGGGCTTTCCATCACTTCTCTATACCTTAATTTTTTTATGTACAATGAGAACATCAATACTTCAAGTATCACTATAATTATACCCTAACTTATAATTGTAAAATAAATGCAATAAATAACTAATAGTGTCCAATCTAATGTAGCATTTTAATTGTAAGTATCTACCACAGAAGATAAAATAGTTATCCATTCTAGATACTATTGATTAAGAATTTCTATTTTAGCAATAAAACAATATTCTCCTTATCCCTCTAAGGAAACATTTGTACAGGTGTAATATCAATCGTTTCAATTGTAAAAAGATTCCTTTCAATCAAGTCACTAACATCAAATCAATTCATATTACAATGTAAATGAAAGGTTATGTTGCCCCTGAAGGTCCCTAACCTTGTAATCATACCTAGTTCGTCCTCCCCAATCCAAGGTCACAATCCGAAATTGGGTGGTCCCCACAGTGTTGAGCGAACTGTGCAATCACAAACGTAGAGTCTAAGCTTAGACACATTCCTGTGTAAGTGAGTATTTTAGGCAGAGAGGTTTAAGGGAGGGATTGTCAGCCGGGCATAGGGTAAGTCAACGCAGAAAAAGGAAACAACATTCTAAGAAAGGGTAACCTACGTGGAACATTGGGAAAGAGATTCGAAGGTGTTGGACTGGGAACCCTTCAAACACGCAGAGAACTGAAGGTATTCTACGGAGAAATTAATTACCCTACACAGATTCAAGTTGGGTGAAATTGCCAGGATGAATGTTTGGATTCTTGGGCGATTTCGAAGGCTGTACACCGAGGGGGATTCGGGATAAAACTCCGATATAAAGGCTCCCAAATTTCGCGCAGAAACTCAAGGAAAGATAAAGCCAAAATCAAAATGGATCTTGGTGGAATTTAGAGCTAACATAGAAGAGAATCCCAGGAATTAGAAATGCCAGGAGACTCTAATTTCAGGGCGTATCAAATGCTAACTGCACTGATAACTCAAGGATTGAATTCACCCATCGAAGAACAACATATATAACCTGCTGGAATTGTTGCCAACATCCTTTGGGATAGTGGCGGAGGGTCTGAGGAAGGATGCACAGAGATAAGCAGTGACAACGCACAGAGGTTTTTACCCCACACACAGGGTGCCTTCAAGGCCCAATCGCAGAGGTTGCAAGGTGAAGGTTGAGGAAATAAAGAAAAAAAATATAGAGCCAAATCGTTGCGCTGGGAAATGGAAGAAGGCGCAAAGCTTTTGGCTCCTCCAACGCAAGGATCCGAATTAAAACAAATCATAAACTCAAGACGAAAGGACATTGAGCTAATGCACCAACACCAGGATAACTTCTCAAAGGAAAATGCAGAGAACCTACTTGAAAAATGTTGATGTTACTCCCTGGGAAGTATTATCTGAAGAAAAGAATCACAGAGGGCATCAATAACAAAAACGACCGAATAAAACATGTTGGGCGAACTGTGCAAAATAAAAACGCAGAGATAAAATGAAGAAAATCGTTGTACAAAAGCAGGAAATCGTTGTGAAAAGAGGTGAGGATTGGCCAAGCAAATGTAGATAAAGTCTTTGTGTAATAAAGTGGAAACCGTAAGGCCAAGGAAGTGGAAATGTTTAGTAAGGGAATATTCACTGCATAAAAGAAGGAAGGAAACACAAATAAAATCCAATTAATTTCAGAACTTGGGTTCGCTAGGGAGAAAATATTTAGATAATAAAGGAGCAATCCATTAAAAATTCAACGTGAGGGTTTTTCCAAGGAGAAAACAAAACAATAACGCATTGATAAAATAATAAGGCTAGGAGAATTTCTCATGGAGAAACGAATACAAGGATGGGATTACCACAATGACATGCTTAATTAAATCTCAGTAAAAAAATATAAAATCTTGAGTAAAATTTCCTAGAAATGTGTATGCAATAGAATTAAACTACATTTAAATTGAAATTTAATGAGCACAATCTCAGTTTAGGATTACCGTAACCAGAGGCGAAGAATCTGAAGTTGTTATTATGCACTTACGCATGCTCTTGTCTCTCGCTTTTTAACCGAGAAGACCTCACCAGTACCTCTCAGCCAACACTAGGGGTATTCTTCTTCCCCCATAGCCCCCCGGGCCGCAAGGGGGCCACACACACAAAACCAGAGAAAAATCTAGCTCTCATATCGCCCCACAGGGTTGAGATACCACTTTCCTTTTCGAGTTGGGTATCCCAACTCTCACAAGAAAAATCAGTCAAAGAAATTCCAGCAGGATAACTTTACACACACGTCATGATCTATTCCTCTTCTCAACCATTACTTTTATAGAGTTATTCTTAGTGACCACTTTCCATTTGTGCGTTTAATTTGTTTTATTAAAAATTAATTAGGAATTATTCCCCCCATACACTTGTCACCCATTCCCTTAGTTGCACCAATAAATTCATTTATTTAATTTAATTTAATGTCAAATTCCCTCACCCATCTTAAAAGTGCTCCTAAAATTACTCCTAGTTGTCCCTTTATTCCCTCTATTTCCTTTTTAATGACTGCCACCTTTCTAAAACTTAGTTGTGTTTAATTTAGGAAAGTTCTTTAATTAGACTAGACAATATTCCTTTCTATGCTTCTACATTCCTTTTTACATTAATTTCCCTTCTTATCTTAATTCCAATTTAGCATTTATTGCACATAATCAATAATTAAATCTTTAGATAAAATATTTCTCCTTTTTAATTCTGAACTTGATTTTTCTTCATCCCCCTTTTATTAATTTATTATTTAGATTTTAGTCTTCTTACCCTATTTAGACTTAGGCTTAGAATCTTTAAGGGAATTTTATAATTAATAAAAAATTATCATTGAATAATTATTTTAAGGACGACCATTTCAAAACAATTAATGTTTTCTAGGCACCTAGGTTCATTGACTCACCTTTATTAAAATCACGATGTTCCCTTTAAGACGCACTTCGTGCTCCAAGGGTGCCACTCACCTTTATTCATATTTTATTTATGTGACGTGCCCTTCAAGATGCACTACGTGCTCCAAGGGTTCCACTCTCCTTTGTTCATGTTTTATTTATGCGATGTGCCCTTCAAGATGCACTACGTTCTCTAAGGGTGTCACTCGCCTTTGACTTATTTTGGTATTTGTCCAACCCTTGGAGTCAATATTCCATCAGGAGACCTTGTGAGAGACTAAGGGCCTCTAAGGAATAAGGACCCCGCCTTATTACACGCCCCTTAGAATCTTCATGAGAGATTGTCTCAGTCTGCCCTCACGACATCATGGATCTCTCGAACTAGGTAATCGTTAACCTACAATTCGAGCCACGACGGGAGTGCTAATAGGTTGTGGTAGGGATGTTGCCTCACCTCTCCCTCAATATCTGGTTGTTGTGCATGGCCCCTTTATTCCTCATGTGAGTTTGATTAGTAAGCAATCGCTAGCATGTATCCATCAACGAAACACCATCAATGAGCCATAACAACATCATAATATACCCGATCATATGTCACATATGAAAAAATACAAATACTCAAACCATATACAGTCCACTCCTTGACTCGATATAAATTCCAAGGAGGTCGAATGATGCCATCGACATCCTCAATATGTCAAGTGCCCTAGACACTCAGGAGAAAACCGTTAATAACACATGTCTACACTTAGATATCAAATACATAACATCATAATTCAACCACATCATCATTAGAATCCATAAGCGAAACAGGCAACCATATACTAAACCGGATCACTTGCACACAAGTGTCCTCAAAGAATAAGTCAAATCATGTGTGTGCAAGAGCAGGACGTTACATACACCCCCTCTTATTTTAAACTTCATCCTGAAGTTTCAAAGTATATAAATGTAGTAAATAAATCATTTGAAAAGATCTAAATGTCTAACTAACAAAAAAAAATGGAAACAACTGGCGCATATCATATGCGTCCTCCCAGGTAGTCGAGTGTGGACTATAATTGTCCCACTGGACCTTGACCAAATCGACTGTTTGATGATGTATTTGTCGACTGCGATGGTCCAGAATGCGGATTGGCTCTGCCGTGAACACACCCTCGTCCGACACTGCAAGGAACCCATGTCAATCTCATGTGTAGGATCACTAACATAAAGTCGCATAACAGATACGAAATAAACAGCGTGCATATGCCTCCAAGAATGAGGCAAGGCTAGTCGATAGGCCACGGGTTTCCTCCTTTCCACAACTTCGAAAGGCCCCACAAAACTAGGAGAGATTTTATCACCCTTTTCGAACTTAATCGAACTCTGGTGCGATTTTACTAGCAAGAAAAACTTGGTCGCCAACTTCATAGTTGTCGTCAACATGATACGCATCAGCATAACTATTCTGCCAATCTTGCGCTACTTTAATCCTTTGTCTTATCGTTTTATTTTGTTCTTCAATTCTTGGATCATTTTTGGTCCCACTAGGACCCTACCCTCAAGTCGATCCCAGCTCAATGGTGTCCGACATGGTTGCCCGCAGAGAAACTCACATGGATCCATCTTAACAGTACCTTGATATTCATTGTTGTACGCAACTCTACCAGTGGAAATAAATCTTCCCAATGTTTTTGTTGGTCCAACACATACATACGCAACATAACTTCCAAAATTTGGTTCATTCCTTCTGTCAGCCCGCCTGTCTCAGGGTGATAAGTTGTACTAAAGTTAAGTTGGGTTCCCAAGGCCTCTTGAAAACTAGTCCAAAATTGTCTTGTAAACAATGATCCTTGATCGGATATGACCCTCTTAGGCACGCCATACAATCTCACAATATCACTGATAAAAATTATGGCTATGTTTAGTGCCTAATACGTTGTACGCACATGGATAAATGGGCACTCTTCGTCAGAGTGTGAACTACCACAAAAATTGATTCGTGCTTCCTTGCCGTCAGCGAAAATCCCAAAATGAAGTCTATCAAAATGACCTCTCATTTCGATTCTGAAATAGCATGTGGCTATAGTAATCCCGCCGGATGTTTATGTTCAGCCTTCACCTACTGAAATTCTAGAAATCTTGCCACGTAGTTGACTATGTTTGCCTTCATTCCTTTCTAGAAGAATAAGTGATCCAGGTGGATATCGGTGGCCACCCACCTTTTCTGACTGGCTCAAAACAGTTTTCTGGCAATTTTGGCAATTTACTATTTTTAGCAGGTTTTAACTTCCAAGGCCATTTTGAGGGCCTAAATGAAGGTTTTTTTAGATCAAGGTTCTCAATGATAGTCGAAGGCATAATTGAGCCCCTAAAATGAATCTCCTCGACGATACCTTTCCAACGAGCTATCACACGCCTAAAACGGAGATCGTATGCAAAAGTTACGACCCCGGGAAGTTGATGTACTAACTTACCCAAACGGGGCCCACATGACTTTTGGCGCTTCATCTCCTAGGGTTAGGTTTTTGGATGTATATGACTTTTGGCATTCTCGTCTATTGTAAAAATTCCTTTAGAGCCTCATTGTAATCATCTTCTCACGGATGTGAGTAGCAGCCACGTCTCTTCTCAGAGATAAGCTACCAGCACCTTAGCTAGTTTATTTACATTCTGTCTGTAAGCATATTTCAGTCATTTGTTATTAATGAAATGAAGTCTTATTTCCGTTGCATCTCTGCGTTTATGTGTATTTATGTATTTCATTGTGTTCCTACATAAATCCAGATCAATAAGGATTTAAGGTCTTCCCTCATCTTTGTGACTCTTGGGTGAGCCATGTACATTGTTCTATGAGCTTCTTTTAAGATAAAATTTATCAACTCGTCGTTAGGTGGTACGTAAATCCGATTATTATATCTCATTAATCTGTCGTTGTCCATAGTAAATCCCACAAATGTTGGTACCAACATGGTGTCTTGTCCAATATTTTCCTTAACCTCTTTATATTAGTCATTGTCGCGATGTATAGTTAGAATCGTTTCACAAAGATTCGTCTGAAGAGGTATCACCAAAAATATGTGTGGTCTCTAACTCAATGCATCTTCCACTCTATTCATTGTTCCTTTTATGTAGGTAATCTCAAATCATACTCACTAAGTAGTTCTGACCAACGCCTTTATCACGTGCTCAAGTCACTTTGCGTAAATATGTGTTGCAAACCACAATGGTCCATTTTTAGTTCAAATTTCTGTCCAATTAGGTAGTGTCTCCATAATCAAGGCATACACAATGGCCAACAACTCCAAATCGTGCGTCGTGTAGTTTTCCTCATGCTTTCTTAGTTTCCTAGAGATGCAAGAAATCACTCGATCGTCTTGCATCAAGACTCTGCCTAAGCCTTCCTTGGATGTGTCTGTGCATACCAAGAATTCTTCATCCAAGTCAGGAACTTTTAGTATCGACACTGTCGTCGACAGCTCCTTGAGCCTTCGAAATGCTTCCATGCATTTCTTGGTCCATACAAACTTCTTGTTTTTCTTCTGCAATTTTGTAATCGGATTTTCTATCTTTAAAAAACCTTCGACGAACCGTCGATAATATCTCGCTAAACCCGTGAAGATACCTACTTTGGGTACGTTCGTTGTCGCAGGCCATTCCATAATATCCTCTACCTTCGTTGGATCCACAACAATACCTTCGTTGGAGATAACATGCTCTAAATAATGAATCCTCGATTGATAAAACAAAATTTTGACAGTTTCCCATATAATTTGTTCTCTCGTAAGAACTGTAGTACTAAGCGCAAATGTTCATCATTTTATTCCGTCGTCCGAGAATATATCATGATGTCATCAATGAATACTTGAAAAAACTTGTCCAAGTATTCATGGAACACCCCATTCATCAAACTCATGAATACCCCTTGGGCGTTTGTCAGTCTAAATGGTAAAACAATAAACTCGTAATGTCCAAACCTCGTCTTGAATGTGGTGTTATGAATGTCTTCCTCTTTGATATGTAACTGGTGGTATCCTGATCTCAAGTTGATCTTCGAAAACACCATCACACCCTTCATTTGATCAAACAAATCATCTATTCTTGGGAACGAATATTGGTTCTTGATCGTTGCCTTGTTCAATTGACGGTAGTCAATGCAGAGTCTCCATGACCCATCCTTCTTCCGTATGAAAATAATAGTCGCACCCCAAGGTGACACACTTGGACGTATAAGTCCTAGGTCCAACAACTCTTTCAGTTGCATTTTCAACTCCTGTAACTCATGGGTCGACATCCGATAAGGATTTCTTGCTAACAATTCAGTTCCAGGTTTTAAGTCGATGGTAAATTCCAACTCTCTTTCGGGCGGCAAACCTGGTAACTCTTCTGAAAACACGTCTACAAACTCTCGTACGATCGAAAGGTTTTCTATTCCTTCCACCACACCCTTGACATTTAGCGCTAAGATTGCATATAGCTTGCATCCTTTGCGCATACTCTTTCGTAGTTGTAGGGAAGAGCTGAACCTTAGGGAAACTCCCTAGTTTCTTCCTACAATAACTCGTCTCTATCCCTTGTCATCGATCAAACTTAACTGTTTCATCTTACAGTTGAGTATCACATCATGCGATTCCAACCAGTCCATACCGATTACTACATCATAATATCCTAAGATAGTGATGTACAAGTTGGCCTTCGTGACAAAATCTCTCAATTTAAGGCTATAGTCTGTAACCTTTCCTCCAACCTTTCGCTTGGCTCCCAAAGCCATTTCCACGCAGCTAAACTAGTCCTGAACAGGCCTAAACAACCATTGTTGCGGATGATGAGACTACTGATGTGACGATCCTTTGTAGGGTGTTCCTCGCTGAGGAGTCGTTCGTCAGGGCATCGAAAACGTGGATACTCACGACATATCTTGATACCTTGATGCATGCTAGGCTGGTATCTAATGCTGCTATGCACCAAAATTCATTTGTCCTGTCGGTATTGCATGATTCTTGCCTTGACCCCTGTTGATCATCTCTTCCTTAGCTATGAGGGCCTTCTAGAGCGCATCGTGCAACAACTGAGGCATTAGGATCCTCACTTTCACACGAATGTTGATGTTTAATGCCATCACAAACTCGTTGAACTTCAACATATTTGTGCTCATATGTGGAGCATACCTAAGAAGCTCCAAGAATTGGGACTCATACTAGGGCACTGTACGACCACCTTGTCATAAGGCATTGAACTCATTGAGCTGATGCTCAATGAATTCCTCAGACAAATACCTCTCCTAGAACCGCTCCTTGAACAAATCCCATGACACGTCTTTGATGACCTTGTTCAGTTGTGGTGGGAGTGTCTCCCACCATAGAAGAGCGCTCCCCAGCTGAAATACCTCCATGCAGACCTTCATGTTGGAGGTGTTATCACTCCAGGAAACTCTCCTAGGCTGTAGGTCGGAGATGCCTGGTAACTAACTCTTTTTGGGAAATGTTTTCTTAATAATTGATGTGGTTTTTGGATCAAGATGAATATATAGGGACTGGACTGTGTTTTCAAGACTATTTAGAAATATAAAATCTCACAAGGCCTTCTAGTAATGTAGTCAGACAAGGTTTGATTAAAAGGTAGAGAAGATAGCTATTGAACCAGACTATACTCATATAAAACAAGCACAATGGGTTTAATAACTAAGGAAATAACTTATGATTCTCAACTTAATCAATCGGTTAGTGAGATGACAGTCAAATGCAGATTGAATAAGCATCAAAAAAGAACATTCACTCATAAGATATCAGAGAACAGAAAAGAAAAGTCTGACAACACAACTAAAGGAAGCCTGCAATTTTTCATATAATAAGAATAGGTCTCGCTTACGGTAGCAGCATGTAGAACCCAAAATCGAACCCTTGGTTCATCTTCTATCCTAAGCTTTATAGCATTACAAAGTAGTTCTAAGATCCTAAAAACAAGGATCAGATATACTAAAAATAGTAAGTCAAAATTCAGTTGCAAAAGAAGTGGGATGCTTCCCCAAAATGAGGCAAATCCCAGATTTCTCTCTGTTGATTGTTGGTGTAGTGTAGAACAGCCTCCCAAGGCTAACTGATGACTCTTCCAAGAGGTAAAATTCGAATTTGCTGAGGTGTGCCAAAATCCCTATATTTTTGCCTTTGTAAAATGTACCAAACTTGATTAAAACACCTCTTCTTTGCCTTTACCCATCAAAGTAACCATTGGATCTGACTTGATAATTCACCACCTGTCTATTCCAAGATGTTTTATCTCATTATGATTCAAAAATTCTTGATCTGGGCAAAATTTCAAGTATTCTGGTTAAAACAGGCTTTCGGTGGTTAACATAGAAGACTTCTGGGTGAATTATCCACCGAAAGTGCAGCTTTCGGTGGTTAATGAACAGTCGTCCTGTTCGCCTAAACCACCGAAAAGGAAAGTTTTCC
>ML784508.1:681443-704115 GCA_009831015.1 Picea engelmannii
AAGATATCAGAGAACAGAAAAGAAAAGTCTGACAACACAACTGAAGGAAGCCTGCAATTTTTCATATAATAAGAATAGGTCTCTCTTACAGTAGCAGCATGTAGAACCCAAAATCGAACCCTTGGTTCATATTCTATCCTAAGCTTTATAGCATTACAAAGTAGTTCTAAGATCCTAAAAACAAGGATCATATATACTAAAAATAGTAAGTCAAAATTCAATTGCAAAAGAAGTGGGATGCTTCCCCAAAATGAGGCAAATCCCAGATTTCTCTTTGTTGATTGTTGGTGTAGTGTAGAACAGCCTCCCAAGGCTAATTGATGACTCTTCCAAGAGGTAAAATTTGAATTTGCTGAGGTGTGCCAAAATCCCTATATTTTTGCCTTTGAAAAATGTACCAAACTTGATTAAAACACCTCTTCTTTGCCTTTACCCATCAAAGTAACCATTGGATCTGACTTGATAATTCACCACCTGTCTATTCCAAGACGTTTTATCTCATTATGATTCAAAAATTCATGATCTGGGCGAAATTTCAAGTATTCTGGTTAAAACAGGCTTTCGGTGGTTAACATAGAAGACTTCTGGGTGAATTATCCACCGAAAGTGTAGCTTTCGGTGGTTAATGAACAGTCGTCCTGTTCGCCTAAACCACCGAAAAGGAAAGTTTTCCAGAAATAATCTGCTTTAGGAAAAATCAATTTTCTCAGCCGTGGAATGTCCGTTTTGCATGTTCCAATAGTCGATCGACATCTACAGATCATAAGATTTCCAATGGTGCAATCATATTTGGATTTGGAGCTAGGGAAGCTAGTCAAAATTTCCTTACAAGATTAGGCATCATTCTTTCAAAAATGCCAGTGCGTTTTTTATTGCTAACAGGAGGTGTAGTCACGAAGTGCAAAGCACATCACCATGTTCTCCAACTATGCCTCGACGGCTACGCCATCCATGGCACCCAATAACTCAGGAAACTTGACCTTCTTGAATTCTCGGTGAATGCTACTAGTACTGGTTGGGGTGCATTTTGGACCCTTAGGGGGTATAGGCGCCCCGGCCTCATCTCTATCCATACAGTTAATCAAGGCCTCTGACATCATCTGAAAGGACCTCGTCAGACCAATCGCATCCTGCACAACAATCCGCTCATACTCAAGACTTGTTCTTCTCTTTGGGGGTTGGACCCCTCTGGCGTGGTTGATACTAGAGGTGTCACACCTCCTCTCTTAGTACCATGTCATCTACCTCCACGACGTCCTCTAACCAGGATTACCGCATGGACAGGTTAAAATTTTTAATGAGCGCTAAGTTTTTAATCAAGGGTTTAATACAATGGAAGGCATGATGATCCACAGTCACAGGGTTGAACCCGCTCTGATACCATATGTAACGTCCCCCAACGTTACGACAAAAAAAGCGACGTACAACAGGTAAAAACAAAATTGTGTTAGGAAATTTAAAACATCGCAAGTAATAGCAACATCATTGACACATCATCCAATATGTACGAAACAATATTAACACATTAACAATCAATCACGACACAAGCCAACACATCATCACCATGAAAAAATATACACATATCGACGCATTACCACAAATAAAAAGCAACCCATAATCATTGCATTCATACAATTAATAATGATGCATAAACAATATGAATCATAATTCACCCAACTCATCTCATAAGGATAATCATCAGACAACACCAGGATAACATGAGATAACATAATGATCATAAAGATAATCATAAGAATGACATAAGATACTACCAACCCAAACCTACCCTGCAAGGTTAGGACCTCCAAGATACATAAGCAACGCTCAAGCCCAAGTTCCAATTGATTTTAACCATTTAAGGTCTCAAGGCTGGTGATTTTTCTGGGCAATAAGGAGGTGTCTACATCCTACTAACATAATCAATCCAAACCATCTAGATAGGTCAACATCTACAATTCATCAAATTCATCAATCCATCAATCATACTCCATAATTAAACATCACGCACGAGTAATCATACGCATAACTCATCATAAATCACATTGAAACCAAGGCGCAAGAGAAATTATCAGTTATAATCATGGCACAAGATTTCATTCACATAAATGCATTCATCTGTCACATTAATTTCATTTCGCACAAAAAGTTTAATATCTAACAATAATTTATTACATCATGTCCATTGCGCGCACAAGGTATAAATTCCTAAATGATCATGAATCAACATGGTTTCCACGATGCATGTTTGATCTAACTAATGAGTTAACAACAATCAACATTATTTTCAAGGAGCGCGCTTAATCGATTTACTGAATTAAACAATAATCCATATTCCTTTCAAGTCACGTGAGTAACCAAATTCTGAATATAATTTAAAATAAAATTGAATTGTTTAAGGCACAAAGTAACTAAACTCTATTCAAAACTGAAATAAGTAGCTACATGTCCATGAGTCCTAGCATCTTCCTAAAGCAATCCTTAAGTAATTCATAGGTCTGTTTTAAAGGTGATCTATCTTGGTTAAAGGGGTATAACATACTACGTCTGGGATTTCCATCACTTCTTTATACCTTACTATTTTTGTGTACAATGAGAACATCATTACTTCAAGTATCACTATAGTTATACCCTAACTTATAATTGTAAAATAAATGAGATAAATAACTAATAGTGTTCAATATATTGTAGTGTCCAATATACTGTAGCATTTTAATTGTAAAGATCTACCACAAAAGATAAAATAGTTATCCATTCTAGATAATATTTATTAAGAATTTCTATTTTAACAATAAAACAATATTCTCCTTATCCCTCTAAGGAAACATTTGTACAGGTGTAAGATCAATCGTTTCAATTGTAAAAATATTCCTTTCAATCAAGTCACTAGCACCATGTCAATTTATATTACATTGTAAATAAAAGGTTTCGTTGCCCTTGAAGGTCCCTGACCTTGTAATCATATCTAGTTCGTCCTCCCCAATCCAATATCTTGTAATCATACCCAGTTCGTCCTCCCCAATCCAAGATCGCAATCCAAAATTGGGTGGTCCCCACAATGTTGAGCAAACTTTGCAATCAGTAATGCAGAGTCTAAGCTTGGACGCATTCCTGTGTAAGTGAGAATTTTAGTCGTAGAGAGGTTTAAGGGAGGGATTTCCAGCTGGGCGTAGGGTAAGTCAACACAGAAAAAGGAAACAACATTCTAAGCAAGGGTAACCTACGTGGAACATTGGGTAAGAGATTTGAAGGCGTTGGACTGGGAACCCTTCAAACACGTAGAGAAATGAAGGTATCCCAGGGAAAAATTAATTACCCTACACAGATTTAAGTCGGGTCAAATCGCCATGACTAATGCTTGGATTCTTGGGCGATTTTGAAGGATGTACACTGAGGGGGATTCAGGATAAAACTCTGATAAAAAGGCTCCAAAATTTCACGGAGAAACTCAAGGAAGGATAAATCCAAAAGGAAAGTGGATCTTGGCGGAATTTAGAGCTAATGCAGAAGAGAATCATAGGAATTAGAAACACCAGGAGACTCTAATTTTGGGGTGTATCAAATTCTAACCACACTAATAACTCAAGGATTGAATTCTCCCATAGAAGAACATTGGATTTACTCTGTTGGCATTGCTGCTAAAAGCCTCTAGGATATTGGCGGAGGGTTTGAGGAAGGATGTGTAGAGATAAGCAGAGACAACGTAGGGAGGTTTTTCCCCAACACATAGGGTGCCTTCAAGGCCCAATCGCAGATGTTGCAAGGTGAAGGTCAGGAAAATAAAGAAAAAAAACGCAGAGCGAAATCATTGCACTGGGAAATGGAAGAAGGCGCAAGGCCTTTGGCTCCTCCAATGCAAGGATCCTAAGTAAAACAACTCAAAAACTCAATATGAAAGGACGTTGGGCGAATGCACCAACACCGACCTAACTTTTCAAAGGAAAACCCAGAGAACCTACTTGAAAAACGCCGAGGTTATTCCCTGGGAAGTATTAGCTGAAAAAAATAGTCGCAGATGGAATCAAGAACAAAAGTAGAAAATCGTTGTGAAAAGAGGTGAGGATTCGCCAAGCAAATGTAGATAAATTCTTTGTGTAATAAAGTGGAAACTGTCGGGCCAAGGAAGTGGAAACGCTGAGTAGTAATGGAATATTCACTATATAAAAGAAGGAAGGCAACACAGACAAAATCCAATTAATTTCAGAGCTTGGGTTCTCCAGGGAGAATATATTTAGATAAGAAAGGAGCAATCCATTAAAAATTAAGGGCGAAGGTTTTGCCAGAGAGAAAACAAAATAATAATGCATTGATGAAAGCATAAGGATGGGAGAATTTCTCATGGAGAAACGAATACAAGGACAGGATTACTGCAACGACATGCTTAATTAAATCTCGGTAAAAAAATATAAAACCTTGAGTAAAATTTCCCAGAAATGCGCATGCAATAGTATTAAACTACATTTAAATTGAAAATTAATGAGCACAATCTCAGTTTAGGATTACCATTACCGGAGGAGAAGAATTTGAAGTTTTTATTCTGTGCTTTCGCTCCCTCTTGTCTCCCACTTGCTAACCGTGAAGACCTCACCAGTACCTCCCAACCAACACTAGGGATACTCTTCTTCCCCCTTATCCCCCCAATACGCAAGGGGGCCACACACACAAAATCATAGAAACATTTATCTCCCATCTCACCCCACAGGGTCGAGATACCACTCTCCTTTTCGAGTTGGGTATCCCAACTCTCACAAGAAAAATCGGTCAAAGAAATTCCGGTAGCATAACTTTATGCATACTAGTCATGATCCATTCCTCTTCTCATCCATTACTTTTATAGAGTTGTTCTTAGTGACCACTTTCCATTTGCACGTTTAATTTGTTTTATTAAAAATTAATTAGGAATTATTCCCCCCGTACACTTGTCACCCGTTCCCTTAGTTGGACCAATAAATTCACTTATTTAATTTAATTAAATGTTAAATTCCCTCACCCATCCTAAAAGCGCTCCTAAAATTACTCCTAGTTGTCCCTTTATTCCCTTTATTTCCTTTTTAATGATTGAGGCCTTTATAAAACTTAGTTGTGTTTAATTTAGGAAAGTTCTTTAGTTAGACTAGACTAGATTCCTTTCTATGCTTCCACATTCATTTTTACATTCATTTCCCTTCTTATCTTAGTTCCAATTTAGCATTTCTTGCACATAATCAATAATTAAATCTTTAGATAAAATCTTTCTCCTTTTTAATTCTTAACTTGATTTTTCTCCATCCCCCTTTTATTAATTTATTAGTCTTCTTACCCTATTTAGACTTAGGCTTAATTTTTAACTAGACTTAGAATCTTTAAGGGAATTTTACAATTAATAAAAAATTATCATTTAATAATTATTTTAAGGCCGACCATGTCAAAACAATTAATGTTTTCTAGGAACCGAGGTTCATTGACTCGCCTTTATTAAAATCGTGACGTGCTCTTCAAGACACACTCTGTTCTCCAAGGGTGCCACTCGCCTTTATTCATGTTTTATTTATGCAACGTGCCCTATGCGACGTGCCCTTTAAGACGCACTATGTGCTCTAAGGGTTCCACTTGCCTTTGTTCATATTTTATTTATGCAACGTGCTCTAAGGGTGCCACTTTCCTTTGACTAATTTTGGTAGTTTTCCAACCCTTGGAGTCAATACTCCATCAGGCGAACTTGTGAGAGACTAAGGGCCTCTAAGGAATAATTACCCCACCTTATTGCGTGCCCCTTAGAATCTTTGTGAGCAACTGTCTCAATCTTCCCTCACGACATCGTGGATCTCTATAACTAGGTAATCGTTAACCTACAATTCGAGCCACGACAGGAGTGCTAGTAGGTTGTGGCAGGGTTGTTGCCACACCTCTCCCTCAATATCTGACTATTTTTCATGGCCCCTTTACTCCTTATGTGAGTCTGATTAGCAAGCAATCGTCAGTCTGGATCCATCAACGAAACATCGTCAATGATCCATAATAACATCATAATATACCCGATCATATGTCACATATGCAAAAATAGAAATACCCAAACCATATACAGTGCACTCCCTGACTCGATCCAGAGTCCAAGGAGGTCCATTGATGCCATCGACATCCTCAATATATCAAGTGCCCTGCACACTCAGGAGAAACCCGTCAATAGAACCTGTCTACACATAGATATCAAATAGATAACATCATAATCCAACCACATCATCATCAAAATTCATAAGTGAAACATACAACCATATACTAAACCAGATCACTTGCACGCAAGTGTCCTCAAAGAATAAGTCAAATCATGTGTGCGCAAGAGCAGGATGTTACATAAAGCAAAATTACATTTTTTTTTTATCAAATTAGGCTAAACAAAAGAGCTAACAACACATCAAGGAAGCTCATCAGAAATGAAGCATTATCTGTTAAAACAAAATATACCAAGGCCACTCCAAGATTTTCCTCAACATCAAAATTGATCATGTCAATTAGCATTCATAAGAGAGGGACCTGCACTTATGGGAAGGCCTTTTCTCCTCAAAATTATTTGAAAACGAACATCCCTTCATGTAAAGCTAAAACCTCATTGAAAAGTACATCAACCTTACAATTGAACTCACGATAAACATGCTCTATAGTAATATAGTCAAATGCTTCATGTAACTCTCTAATTTTGTGTTTCCATGGTAACAAAGATAAGTTGACCAACTGTGCTCTCCCTTTGAACCAATCCACTACTAGTTTAGAATCACCAAACACTTGTATATTATTTGTACCCTTGTCCCATGCAAAATTTAAAAGCACCCAAAGTGTTATTTGTTTTACCCGATTATTGGTACTGAGCCCAACTTCAAATGGAAAAAGTGAACAGAAGAAAGGTATAAAGTAGTTTATCAATGAATTTATGGGTACCACCTGAATCAATAAGAACTATGATCTTTTGCTTCTTAACATGTCCTTCATTTTTTAGGGTTTGAGGTGGTGATGAACTCGCCATTGCATGAAATAATATTTCACACATGTCTCAATCTATGTTGTGTAAAATTTATACATATTTTTCCTGATCTTTTAGGTTCACAATTTATTCCTCACCCATTTGTATGGATGCCTCTTGTTTCTCCCTTAATGGAAACTACTTCGAGAGCACCCTCTCAAGGGTGCAATGATGCTTCTTGGATGAGCTCTCCTACTCATATCTTCCAATTCCAACCTAATCTTCTAGTCATTCCAACCTGGCATCATCCATGAGATCCTTCAGATATCTCTACCATGGTATACAAAATCATATTCTTTACACTTCACATGATATGTGCTTGCGATCATGGTACTTCATGCTTCATCTTTCAATTGGCATGTTATGATTTCATGTGATGGCTTCCTTCTTAGAAGTGGTGTGATTGTTTCTAACCTGTCATGAAGGTAATTAATATGGGTTATATCTTATAAAAATATCAACACTAATAATTTTATTATTTTGTCTCATTTTTACCATGGGGGTGTTCAAATAATAGTTGTGATTGTTTCACCACAGATAATATCACTATATTGTCACCCAACCAGAGGCACAAAGCCACCCTCAAGCACCTTAACCTTGAAAGCTAGAATAATTCTGGAAGAAAACACTAGAATAGATAGCCAACCAAGATAGTGTACCTCTCTCCATTAAAGCTAGCACACCAAGTAGAGAAATCAAAACCATAAGCCAAAGACCAAGTCACCATTGCAATAGTTGCAACTATCCTCCTGTCATGGGCACCACCAGTCCTTATGAAGTCACGAGAGAGTGAGTGTGTCCAAATGAGCTCAAGTGCCCTCTATTTATGGTGCTTCAAGTCACCTAACTGGGTTGACTTCTCTTCCTAGAGGCTAAGAACTTAATATTATATTTTCTCTTGAGCCAACTTGTCTTCTAGGGTTCTTATACAACTGTTTAGGGTTTCTCTAGCTTTCAAAAATATTCTATTCTCGTCAAAGGTTACACATGGATGTTAATACCTCCCACAGCTACCGTAACATCAACACTCCATCCTATATAGGGAGGTATTATCGGCAATGGTATTGAACACAAACATACCATTTTGTTGGTAGCATCATCATAGCCACACAGGCTATCTCATGATCACATGGATCAAATCACGAGCACCATCATCACTATCCATCTAGTTGTAAATCATCTCCAACACTAGTGATGGTCTCCATGGAAATCGGATAAAATTCCATCCAATAGAACACAATTTTGTCTATCCGTATTAGTACACAATTATTGTCTAGTGGTACACAACCACTCCTAGTAGTATACAACTACTAATCAATGACACACAGTCACTACTGGTGGAGCACATCCACCATAACAACATACAACTATTATCCAGAGACACACAGTATCCATAGACGTCAAATCATATCATCCGATATCATTCTGCATCAACAATGTCATCCACTACATCACCTCTAAGTCGTACTAGAATGATGTGAATGCATCATATATAAGTTGTATCGGCGTGATTTGTAGTATCATATACATCATCTCTAAGAAATAATAGCATGGTGCCAATGCATCATATCTAAGTTGTATGTCACCTCTAAGTTGTACTTGCATGATGTAGATCAATGCCTCAGCGTGTCATCTCTAAGTTGTATGATCATCTCTAATCCATACTAGCATGACATATCTAGCATGATGCCAATGCATCATATCTAAGTTGTATTCCACATCTAATTTTTACTTGCATGATCATATCTAGCATGACATGATCCCCCTGCATCATCTATAAGTTGTATGGTCATCTCTAAGTCATACTAGCATGGCATATCTAGCATGATGTCAATACATCATATCTAAGTTGTACTCGCATGGCCATATCTAGCATGATACGACTCACCAACATCGTCTCTAAGTTTTACTAGCATGAACATAACTAATATGATGTCAATACATCATATCTAAGTTGTATGTTCACCTCTAAGTTGTAGTAGCACAATGCTCCTCGGGCCACAGTATCAACAACTCCAACCATATGTATCATATCTGAGTTGTACTAGCATGATCATATCTAGCATGATGCAAGCATCATCTCTAAGCTGTATGGCCATATATAAGCTATACTAGCATGATACAGATCCACAGCTCACTGAAAATCCATGATGCCACATATCAGTGCTCCCTCCCAACCAAGGAATTCATATCCTCCCTTTCAACTAAGGGAGTAATATCCATTATTCCCAGCTTGTCCCTCAAGTATGAAAACTTTATCTTGGACAAAGGCTTCGTCAAAATATCTACACTCTGCTCATCAATGGAGATATACTGGAGAACCGCTTTTCCCCTCTTTTCTTTATCACAAAGAAAATAGTACTTGATCTCAATGTTCTTTCACCTGTCATGGAACACCTGGTTCTATGAGAGATTCACACAACTATGATTATCAAAATATATCACGTTCAAATCCAACACCTAATCAAATAGTCCAGAAACCATTTTATGAAGCCACGCTGCTTCTGCACAAGAATCACAAGCTGCAATATACTATGTTTCTGTAGTGCTGAGTCCAACAGAATTTTGTTTCCTGCTAGCCCATGATATCATAATAGATCCCAAACTGAAACACATACCATAAGTACTATTTATGTCATTTGCACTCCATGCCCAATCTGAATCAGTAAATCCATGCAGTTGTACATCATTGTTTGAGGCATATCTCAAACCATAAGTTATTGTCCCACGAAGATATCTCAAGATATGCTTTGCAGTTATCCAATGCACTTGTCTAGATTCCACCTGGAACTGGTTCAACATGTTCACACTGTTGTTCCTGAATTTATACTTTAAGGCTCTAAAGTATACCGTCAAGGCATCCGAAAAGGTAGAGATAGTTAACGGGTAAAAAGATCAGTTTAATGGAAAGCGAGATCAAAGTTGGTTCCTTAACTGTCTCTGTCTAGCTTCCCATTGTTCTTGGATGCTAATATCCCTTTCAATCACGGCCCATGAACGTTCAAGTTCTACCCGTGTACTTGTTGTTTGTAAGATGGTATTGAATAGGTTTAACGCAATGCTTGTTTGATCTGATAGACCGAGTTCTATATTAGGCTGTCTGGTAACTAGAACAGTCATGAAAGCTAAGGGTTTCCTTTTTGTAAGTCAAAATTATTTTTAAGGGTCACAAATTTCTGGTTTGAATTAATACAAATAAAACTTCCAAACTATGAATCAATAGTATAACAGAAATAAAGGTCGTTTCTAGTATCCGAGTCAAATTTAAAGGAGACGGTGCAAGGAATGAAGAAAGAAAAAGAAACATATAGTTGTATAACAAATGTGAGGCATCAATTGAAGATGAATCTCACTTTATTCTAATAGAAGAAAGAGAGATGATAACTTTGAAGAAGTATACAATTTCAGAATTCTAAAACATTCATAGGTCTTATATCCGTTGATAGTTGATACAGAGGAAAAACTGCAAATGGTTAGATAATCTGACTGTTCAATCACCACAATAGAGGTTGCATCATGAAAGCATTGATCGAAGGTATGAAATAAAATATGGAATGACAGAGAAACACATAACTCAAGCTTGACAAGATCTGGAATCTTCAATCTGTATTGTATTAATTCCGACAAAATGAAATTTTCTCTTTACAATCCCATCCAGAAAAAAGCCTCATCTTTACAATCAATAACTAACTTCCATTTTTTTTGGGAAATCGAGGATCAGGATTTCGTGATTCGAAATGAATTGAAAACGTATTGTTCTGAGTGAACCTGAATCCTGAAAGGTTAAAAGATTGTTAATTAACTCCTTTAGGGTTTTAATTTATCATGATTAAAAGTACTTTATAGAACGTGTGTCGAGACTTTAAAAACACTTGAGCTTTCTGCCTTTTATTATTAAAAAATAAATCCATTTTGGGATTTCGGTATTGGGCTTTTGGGACTGATAGCAAGGATTATACCTTATGAAAAGCCGAATCCTGGAAAAGAAAAGTTTTAGGCTTAAAGATAAAAAATTTAAGACATGGTTTCAACACACACCAAAGAAAATGTTCAGCCTAGTATTCACCAAATATATCAAGGATCCAATCAACTTTTGATACAAGGATGAGTCTACTAGATTAGAATCAGAGTCTCTCAACTTCCTCAAATATGTTACCATGGGAGTTTCCATGGATTTGCAATCCATCATCCCAAAATTCTGAAGGATATTTACAACATACTTCCCTTGTCCTAGGAATACTTCACCACGCTTCTACCATACTTCTAATCCCAAGTAGTAGTGCATGAGACCAAGATCTGGATTCATATCAAATTTTGTGGGTAGCTCCTTCTTACACTAAATAATGAGAGGCTCTGCACTTGTTAGGAATAAATCATCAATATATAACAATAGAATTACAGGTGCATTATTCACAAATTTGTAAACGAGATTTGGATCGGCATGAATCTTGGAAAATCCAACTCTTGTCAAGTAGCTATCAATATGTGCATACCAAGCTCTTAAATCTTGCTTGATTCCATACAAGGCCTTCTTCAATCTGCATACATGGTTTTCTCTTGGGTGTACCTCAAAACCTTGAGGTTTCTCTATGTATACTTCTTCCTCAATCACTCCATTGAGAAAGGCGGTCTTTACATCCATGTTATGTAAAATCCAACCCATTGATGCTACTAGAGACATGAGGGCTCTAATAGATGTATATCTGGAAACGAGAGAAAATGTCTCATTATAATCTTCTCCCTCCTGCTGAGAGAATCCTCTAGCCACAAATATCATCTTGTATTTTTCAATACTTCCATCTACAACATGATTTATCTTATAAACCCATTTTGAAATGACTACATACTTCTCTTTAGGTCTAGGAAAAATTTCCCATACATCATTTTTCATAATAGATTGGTATTCTTCCATCATGGCCTCATTCCATTTTTTCTGCTTGACTTCTTCCTCAAAGGTGGAAGGTTCTGCATTGATAATAATTTTCATGATCGTTGCATAACTGGAGAACCTTTTGGGTTTCTTACTTTGTCTGAAGGTACCACTGGGAGCTTTATGCTTTTCTACTTCTTTCAAGGTGGATTCAAGTCATGTTGGTCTCTTTCTAGTCTTAGGTGCAATAATTGGTTCCACATGTTCATGTGGTGGTTTTTGTTCTTCACTGGGGTGTTATGGAGAACATGTACTTTATTCTTTGGTATCTTCATGTTCCTCTTCTTCGTTGGAGTATATGGAGTCTTCTATAGACTTCTTAAATGAAATCCTTTCATCAAAATTTATGTCTCTGTTGATTTCAACCTTATGTTGACCTAGAACATAAAGTCTATATTCTTTTGATGATTCACTATATCCAACGAATATACCTTTCTTTCCTGAAGGTTACAACTTCTTTCTCTTATCCTTGGGAACATCAATATAGATGGGGCATCCAAATATTCTCAAGTGTTCAACACTTGGCTTCTTTCTGGAGAAGGCTTCTTCTGGAGTCATGTTCTTCAATATTTTATGTGGAATTCTATTCTGAATATAAACAATTGTCATAGATGCTTCTCCCCAGAGGAACATGCATAAATTCTGGTGATTCAACATTGCCTTAACTAATTCTTCAATAGTTCTATTCTTCCTTTCAATGAGACCACTATGTTGAGGATTATCAGGGACAATAAGCTCCCTCCTAATCCCAACTTCTTTACAAAAGGTAACGAGCTCCTTGGAGGTGTATTCTCCTCCATTATCATATCTTATTATATTGATCTTCTTATTTGTTAGGTTCTCTACTTCAACTTTGAATTCTTGGAGTTTGCTAAATACTTCATACTTAGTGTTTAATGGATACAACCATGTCTTTCTTGAGAATTCATATATGAATGTCGCATAGTAAAGAGCTCCTCCTAGAGACTTCATTGGCATAGGACCACATACATATGAATGTATTAGGTCTAATATCCCTTTGGATCTATTCTTACTGCTTGGGAATGGTTTCTTAATATTCTTCCCAAGTGCACATCCTCTGCACACACCTTCATGTATTGATCGTAATTATGGTATGCCTACAACCATTTGTTTTAGGGATGGAAAGGATTGATAATGAAGGTGAGCATACCTTCTATTCCATAACTCACTAGAGTTTATTTCATCATGTACTAGATCTTGAGTATTCTGACCTAGGAGTTTATACAATCTTCCTTCACGAATTCCAATGAATCTAGTGTCTTCTATATTTGAATATTTATACCATACAATAAATTTTCTATCTACAAAAGCTACTCTATCTCCTTCTCTTCCAAACAAGAAATAGATACTAGATTCTTTTTCAAACTAGGAATTTCAAACCAGGAACATATAAAACATTACTAAGATGGATAGAGTTAGTTGATTCCATCTTGATACTAGCTTGTCCAATTCCCTTGACTGCATAAGAGTTATTGTCTACGAGCTCCACTTTATGAGGTGTCTCATTTTCCTTCATGCTTGAGAAATTCTTACGGTCACCTGTCATATTCCTTGAAGCTCCACCATCGATTAGCCACATGTCATCTTCAATGATTCTAGTAAGAGCTGAATAATAGAATAAATATGTTTCATCATGTTTTGTCTTTTTTGAAGGTTATTCATCATTGGCAGTTGACTTGTGATGTCTCTCTTTTCTCTTCTTTGTTAGTTTAGGACAATTCCTTTTGTAGTGGCCATAATCATGGCATTCAAAACATTGTACCTTTGACATATCTCTCTTGAACTTCTTTCTTGAATCATATATTTTCTTACCTCCATGTCTTTTAAACTTTGTTGCAAAGGATTGAGCATCTTCTTCCTTCAGAGGTTTTCCCTTGGAGTTTAACCTTGTCTCTTCTTGTGCACAATAGGTCCAAAGTTCTTCTAATGTTGGGAACTCCTTCCTTGTATTCATGCTTGCAACAAATGCATCCCATGATCTAGAAAGACCATTGAGTGATATGTTCACAAATTCCTTTTCTGGGATGGCTTCTTCAATAGCTTGAAATTGATCTCTCAACTGAGAAATATTCACTATGAAGCTATGATTTCATCCTTTGTCATCTTTGTGTCACAGAGTTCATTCTTCAGACTCATCACTTGTCCAACATTTCTGACTGAGAAAATGTTAGTTAGGGCATCACACATCTTCTTGGATGAGTCAAGATGAGAAATGTAGGGTATCAAGTGATCCTTGAAAAAGTCCACTATGATACTCATAGCATTAATGTCATTATTCTTGAACTTCTCTGGTGCTGCAACGTTCTAAGGTTCCTTCTCTTTTCTTGCTTCAAACTGTGGTTCCATGATATTGCCTTTCACAATATCTAGAACTTTATTCTTGGCAAGGATGAGGTCAATCCTTGTCTTCCATGCTCTAAAGTTTGAAGCCCCTTCTAACTTGTTTTCTGACTTCATAGAGTAAGTCATGACTGTGTTGACTTTGACTTTGACTTTGTCAACCTTTTAATTTGACCAAAAACTGAAACTTGATGCCTTGGCTTTCTGAGAGTACTAGCGGGTGCGCTAGGCTAGGTCACACTAGGATATCCAGGAATTAGGTCAAGCACTTCACTTAAGGTGCCTCAACAAGAGGGTTAGGGTTTTTTTGCTGCAACAAAACTCTGACTGCAACTACAACTGCAACTAATCAAATTCTCCCAATCTACCTTCCAGTGGTTAGACTATCCGAAGATAGTGTGGGCCCATAACCTGTTAAAATAATAGGTGTGATTGTTTCACCATATATAATATCATTATATTTTCACCCAACCATAGGCACAAGGCCACCCCCGAGCACTTTAACCTTGATAGCTAGAATAATTCTGAAAGCAAACACTAGAAAAGATTTCTAACCAAGATATCGTTCCTCTCTCAAAAGATAGCACACCAAGTAGAGAAAAAAAACCATAATCCAAAGACCAAGTCACCACTGCAGCAACTGCAGGTCTCCTCCAGTCATGTGCACCACTAGTCCTTATGAACTTGTGAGAGTGAGTGTGTCCAAATGAGCTCAAGTGCCCTCTATTTATTGTGCTTCAAGTCACCTAACTGGGCCAACTTCTCTTCTTGGAGGATAATAACTTAATATTAGATTTTATCTTGAGATGACTTGTCTTATAGTGTTCTTATCCAATCGTTTATGGTTTCTCTAACTTCCTGAAATATTCCAGTCTCATCAAAGGTTACACATGGAGGTTAATACCTCCCGCAGCTACCGTAACATCAACAGGAGGGACATGTTGTCCTTAGATAAATGATGTCTTGAGTTAGGATTAGATGTGCTACTAGTGATATGGTTAAATATCATGTCCATATCCTAACTATGTCTAACACTTTTTATCATCCCCCTTCACTACCATCCCATTCATAAAATAAATATTATCCATGCTTATATTTGACTTATCAAATATCATTCGACAAGGTCTAGATGAAGAAAAATGTAAGCCAAAGTAAAAAATTAAGCCAAAAAGGCTAGAGGTGAAGAGCATAAATGTTAAAAATATATATATAATAAGGCTAGAGCTATGCCACCTCATTAAAAAAGGCCCATCCCCAAGGTCCTATTCTAAATATGCATATCTAAAGAAAAAAGACTAATAAAAATCAAATAAAATAAAAGGGTGTCGAGGTGGTAATTCTAAGCCAAATTCACTCTTAAAAGGCTTACAAGTGCAAAAAATGAATATTTTGAGCTCAAAAGGGCTAGTTGGACCAACAAAAAACCTCATATACCATTGAAAATGACTTTGAGGGTCAAAATTAAAAGTTTCCCTACCTTTTTCCATCAATTATTCATCAAATTCACCAATATTTAACTAAGCATAGACACAATATTTTTCATCAATTATTCATCAAATTCACCAATTATTCACCAAAATTTTTCCATCAATTATTCATCAAATTCACCAATATTTTTCTAAGCATAGACACATGTAATAGGGGTAGACATTGTCCCACCATGGTAATCTTAGGAAATTTATAAAATTCACTTGTCTTAAGTTGTTGTTAGAGGATATTACTTTATGTTTATTACCTAATGACTTGTTTGATGCTTAATGCATCATTATAGGTGGGTGCCCCACATTGGAATCCATGCACTATGCCTCAATATCTATGTCACTACCTCCAGATCTATGTCACTACCTTGAGATCCATGTACCTTTAGCCACATCTACTCACATTGGGATCCATGAAAAAATTTCTTGGGATCTATGTCATTACATTGGGATCTGTGACAACATAGTGGATGATGACTAGGATGTCACATCATCACCAAGGTGTCCACATCATCAAGTTGTACACTTGTCAGAATATGGAGCATTATATGAGCCACATGGGATATATCCACTTGGCATATGTGAAAGCTACTCTCTAAGGTACATTTTCTCTCTCCTACACACATGAGAAGCTTCTAGAATCTTCTAGAAGGGGTGCACCTCACTTTTAGGACCACTTCTCACAGGTGTTTACATGATATTATGGGTTAGTTAGGGGAGCACCCTTGTTTTGGGGCCTCCTTTGACCCACACGTGTGAATGAATTTGAAGACTTGCTCAATTAAAGGAGGGAAAACTTTCTCTCTCTTCCTTTGACTCACATGTATGAGGGTTTGTTGAAGATTTCACTCACTTTGAGAAGGGTGCCCTAGTTTGATGGGTTTTTTGTAACCTTCCATGGTGTTCTCCCACGGTTTTACTCTAGCACATGGTATTAGCTCATGATTTTATTATATCGCATGGTATGAGCACATGGTGTTATTGTAGCTCATGGTTTCTATGTATCATTTTGTATGGTTAGAAATGGAATAATAAGGCCTATTTTCTCTATTTTGGTGTGTATTTTTCTATAGTTTTTTATGTATATTTCTCTAGGGTGTATTTAGAAGGATATTGGAATATAAAACTTATGGAAGAGAAGGGTATTCCAAGGTGAATAAAATAAAGTAAGGTATGAATAACATCTATCTTGTTTCTTTATCGATTATTAAAGCTAGGGTTTAAGTATTAAATTTAGATATCATAGGATTTTAAATTTTTAGTTTGGATTTTTACTTCAATTAATCAAATTTGTAATGCATGGGCTAGATCTAGAAACAGTCTAGCCCTCTATAAGTTTTGTGGTCCAGGTTCCTAAGCTTGATGCTATCCAATCTTTCCTTAGGAGGTTTTTGGGATTTCAGCAACAAAAGGGAAAAGGAAATCTACTTAAGGAATTATTTTAGACTCCATGCGCAATAGAGACACTAGGGCTTCCTTAGATATTCTAGCCATCTCTAATTTAAAATTTCCCTTTCATTTTGTTTATTACAAGTAGCCTAGGGTTTATTGTCTTTAAATTTTTGAATTGGGTTTCTTCCTCAAGGTTTCTTGAGCTAACCTAGGGGTTCACTAGGAATTTTGTCATTCATATGTACAACATGTGATAAAACCATAAAAATTAGATGGAACATCACTATAATTTGTAGGTTCATATTTTTTTTAAACTCAACATGAATAATTCTAGACAAATATTAAGGATGTTCATCATTATTCAAGTACTTCTCACATGCATATACGAACCTCTCATAAATATTTATGTATCAAATACCCTAGATAAAATAAAAATAAAAATAATAAGTAATTCCACGCGTTGACAAAAATAGAGAGTCGATGAATAAGTAGTATCTTTGAGGGGGAAACCTCTTTCTACAATATATCAAATGCACAAGACAAGATTTTCATTCAAATGAATCTCCTTTATTATAAATAGGAGATAGAGTGGGAATTATGTATCCTACAATCTAGGCTCACCTAACTGTAACTATTATACTAATAATGAATGAGGGTTACAACATAACATATCCCCCTTCTTTAAGAAATGTTTTCCTTCAAAGCTTGTAATTGAGGGTGTTTCTTCATAAATTGCTCATCTTCCCATGTTTCTTCTTCTGGAGGCATATTCTTCCATTTTATTAGGTACTCCATAATGGTTTTGTTCCAAACAGAAAAATAACATTGATCTATAACTTTTCCTAGTTCAAGAATCAACTTTCCTTCTTTTTCTAATTTTGGAAGTTCAGTTTGTATTGACATAGCTTGTCCTAGAACCTTTTTTAGGCAAGAGACACGAAAATCGTTATGAATGTTAGAAGAACACAAATATAACTCATAAGACACTTATCCAATCTTCTAAAGAATCTTGTAAGGTCCATAAAATTTTGGATTTTTTTTTTATTCTTATTTTGTTTGAGATTAGATTGCTTATAAAGTTGGAGCCTCAAAAATACTGAATCCCCCACCTCAAATTTCTTTCTCTTTGTATGCTTGTTGCTTCATTGAATTATGGGCCACTTGAAGGTTTTATTTAAGAGTTTGTAAAGTTTATTTAATCTTTTCCATATGTGAGTCTACTACATGTACTTTGGAATGGTCCTACAAAAGGACAAGATACCAGGAGCCAAATATCCATAAAGAGATTAAAATGAAGACAACCTATTAGTTGTGGCATAGGTGGTATTATAGCACCAATTTATTATAGGATTCCACTTGACTCATTTAGATTTATTTTCTAAAGAATAACAATGAAGGTAACCCTCTAAGCATTTGGTTAATTTCTGTTAAACCATTTGTTTGTGGACGATATGCTAAATTCATGGTTGGTGTTGTTCCCCTTATCTTCCATAACTCTTTCCAAAAATTTCCTATGAATTTGGATCTTTGTCACTTGATAGTACTTTAGGAAATCCATGAAGATGATGAATTTCCTTTAGGAACACTTCTACTACTTAGCTTGTAGTATATGTACTTTGAATTCCACAAAAATGTGCATATTTTGTAAGTCTATCCATGACCACAAAAATGGCATCCTTAACTTTTGATTTCGGTAAACTTTTAATGAATTCCATTGATATCTCTCCCATTATTTGATTAGCTATGTGAAAAGGTTGAAGTGGCCCTAGATTCTTGACTATCTCTCCTTTATTTCTTTGACACACCTGAAATTCTCTTACAAATTTTTGAATATATTTCTTCATTCCTTCCCCCATTTATTTATTTTTTATCCTTTGATACGCTTTAAGGAACCATAAATGTCTTACTATGAGAGAGTTATGATACTTCCTTAATATATTTTGTTTCAACTTCGCTTGAGGGCATAAAAATATTATATCCTTGTACGAAAGGATATCTCTCTTCCAATTGTAATGTTCCATAGAGTTATTCCCTTCTTTTAGACATAGTTTTCTATCTAGCAATATTTTTTTCTTGTCATTCATGGCCAACTCCTTCCAACCACACCAGAATGGAAGATGTAGTGGAATATAAACTAGATGCTTATTTTAATCTAGAAAGAGAATCTACTCCCACATTTTCCTTCCCTATTTTGAATATTATTTCAAAATAAAACCCTTTCATTTTAATTACCCATTTTTGTTGCTCTTCCAATGACAACCTTTGCTCCAAAAAGTACTTTAGGTTATCATGGTTTGTCTTGACTTTAAAATGCCTCCTAGTGAGATATTGTAGTCATTTTTTTATTACATGTAAAGTTGTTGACATTTAATTTTCATAAGTAGATTTCACCAAGTCGTTTACCTTGAGTTTTTAACTTTGAAAATCCAATGGTCTCCCCTCTTGCATTAATATTGATCCAATACCTTGTCTTAATGCTTCACATTTGTTTATGGATGTTTTACCAAAATTAGATGTTGCCAACGCTGGTGTAGAATTCATAGAATTCTTTAACTATGAGGATGCAAAGGTATCATCTTCATTCCATATAAAATAATATTTCTTCGAGAGAGATATGATTGGGCTTGCAACAAGTTCATAACTATTTACAAATTTTCGATAATATTTTGTAATATCCAAAAAAACTCTAACACCTTCGTTGTTCATAGGAATGGGCCATTTTTTGATATATTTAATCTTTTGAGGGTCAACCTTGACCACTTCTTGTCAAACAATATGACCCAAATAATCTACTTCTTATTTCCCATAAGCACATTTGGAAATTTTTACATACAATTGATTGTTCTCAAGAAATTGTAGGATTTTATCAACATGTTTAATGTGGTTTCCCATGATTTGCTATAGATAATTATATCATCAATGATAACCAACAAAACATTTCTAATATGGGGTTGAAAAATTGTTTCCATAAATCTTTGAAAAGTAGAAGGAGCATTAGTCAATCTAAAAGGCATGGCCAAGAACTCATAGTTCCCTTCATGTGTTCTAAAATATGTTTTGGGAATGTTTTCTTCTCTTAATTTGATTTGGTGGTATCTTGATTTAAGATCTAACTTTGTGAAGTAAGCCTCCCCATGAATCTCATATAATAGTTCATCATACTTGGAATTGGAAATTTATACTTGATGTTGATTTGTTTATGTCTTCTTCTCACCAACACTATTGGGGCTAAAAATGAACTCTTTCTTGGTTGAATAATACCAACATAATAATTGTCTTGTGCCATTTTGTCAATCTCACCTTTTGTTGATGTGGGTATCTATAAGTCCTTTCATTAGTAGGTGTACTTCTCAGTATGAGTTCGATTTGATTTGCATGCTTTCTATATGGAGGTATCTCTTTAGGAATTTCTTAGAAGACTCTATGATGGTTTTCCAAGGTATATTTTGATTAAACTGGAATATTTGTGTCTTCCTACTTCACTTCCATATAATAAAGTCTACCGATAACTCCACTACAACCCATTTTTAGGAGTTTTCCATTATATGTGATTTGATGATCTAAGAGAGAGAGGAGACCCCTTGATTTTATATCGAATTACTTCTAATTAAAATCTCACGAATAATTCATTATATTTTGTAGAGACTATACTCAATGTTATCAACCACTATACCACTAGAACAACGTTTTCTCCTCGAATAGGAATGACATATATGGGGATTGATAAGTTATAGTCTCCCATACTAAGTTTAATGTTATGGAATTTTTCTTCACAATCAATACTTCCCCCATTAACAACGAATACTTGAAGATTTGTGCCTCTATATGCAAAACATTTGAGGCATTTTGTTAATTGTTTATCAATGAAGTTATGGGTACTACATGAATCAATAAGTACTATGACCTTTTGCTTCTTAATGTGTCCTGCATTTTTTAGGGTTTGAGGTGGTGATGGACTCATCAATGCATGAACTGATATTTCACACATGTCTCAATCTATGTTGTGCAAAATTTCTACATTTTTTCCTGGACTTTTAGGTTCACAAGTTCTTCCTCACATTTGTATGGATGCCCCTTGTTGATCCCCGTTGACTCAAAATCTCATCATCTAATATAAAATCTCGCAAAGTATTATGAAGATTATGATAATATTTATTATATACCTAATAAGTGGGGTCCCCAAAGAGAAATGCAAAAGCGTTGGTTTTTCAATATTTTCCTAAACACAAGATTATGTTTGAAATGATGCATCACTCAACAATGTTATACTATTTAATGGTTCAAGGTTTATTTTATGATGCTTGATGACTTCCTTGAAAATATGATAGAATGCCATTTCATTACGCAGTTTGATGGTCTCTTCAAAATATTTTGTTCAAACTACATACAAGGCTAGTCTCTAACTTCAAAAAAGGTGTATGATCAATGCATACTAAGAATACAAACCTATTACGTTTCATGGAAAAATATATAAGTTCCCTATCAACAAACATATCAGATTTATAAGATTTAATACTTTGTAAAATTATTATCACGAAATTTGATTAGCTTGGGTATTACATAATAATATTTTGAAAAAGAATTATTCTTAAACTATAAAGTTCATGAGTATATGATATAAATATGAGGGGCGCATTAAATTTTTGGTTTAATTATTAATGCATCCTATTGATGGGACACAATAGAAAGTGATGTTCATTGGAATCGACATATGGTCATACCATGACACATGATTTGTGACTTTGGTTATAGTTGACATATGCAAATATCCCACAAGTCATCATTGGCATTTGATGCTTATTACATATATGATATAGTGTCACCCGAATTAATTGATGTTGAATGTGGTATATTAGTTCATGATATGGTTTATTTTGAAGTTATGAGCAGTGGGATTGATGTTTATTTGATATGATATGATTGGAGCTCACATGCTATAAAGGTTTTTGCATATCTATTGGACTGTTGAGTTGGAATGCCTTGCATTGGTTTGTTGGGATGGCTACATCTTTGAGTTTACATGCATTGAAGGCGACATGAAATGGTCATTCACTCCATAGCACCACACACTATTACTCTCATTTTTCCTTGGATTTTGGTCATTTTTTTTGTTGAAGGTTGAGAAAACGAGCTTCGAGATATGTTGGTCCAAACTCCTGGAGGTTTCCATAATTGATTTAATCCTGGTTTAAAAGGCATCATCGTGTAAGGTATGAGCTAGTAGTTTTTTTCACATCTTGCACTATGAATTTGTTGTTTTGAATAATTGTATTTGGATTTCTTTGACATTATTGTGTGCATGAATGTATTCTTCTTCCCGTATCTGTTGTTTCTTGAGAGAGAAAACGTGAAAAATATTTTCTTACAGAATATTAGTAACAATTTTGTTTCGTTCCTCCATAATCACACTTTCCATAATAATTTACAATGAAAATAATAAAATTTGGACAACACTTGTTTGCATGCACTTGAGACTCGAACTCGAGTTCTCTTTATTCTATTAGTTTCTCTAGTCATTAT
>ML784509.1:0-15552 GCA_009831015.1 Picea engelmannii
GGGGGGGGGGGAGAGAAAGAGAGACAAAGAAAAAAAATAAGTAAAATAGGCATAAGAGAACACACATTCCATGAACCTGTGTGTTTTCTTGAAGCAAGTGTGCGTTTCTAGAGAATGCATGTTTTCTTAGGAGAGTGTTTGCATTAGTTATAATTCAATTTTTTTTGGGGGAGGGAATGACAACTTGAGTGTATGTGTATGTTGAATTGGTTTCCTTGGATTTAATTACAAACATAGTGCTTTGGTTTGCAAATACATAAAAACCTCCATTTTTATGAATATCTTTCTATATCTGTGTTTTTAATGCTATTTTTCTATAGGTCACACAAATACATTGTCTATGAAACCAAAAACACATATAGAATTGGCTTTGCAAATTCCAAATGTATAATTTTTTAAGATAATTAATATTGTTTACTATTTTAATCTATTTTTGTCTTTACATATATCAGAATCCTAAAATACATACCTCTTTTATTTATGCTATAACGTTTTATTATCTTAACCATTTTTAAAATAAGGTATGTCGTACTAGAAGAGACCGATATCCACAATTTGAAAAAGGAAAATAATGTTTGATAATGTTAAGACCCTCCTAGCTTGCGCGTTGTAATTTCAAGATTATATTGACTTTCATGATTTAAAAAAAATTAATAATAATATTATTACAAATTTTGTAAAAATTACACCACACTAGAATAATGGGTTATCTGCAATTATACAAAAAACATTAATGTAATTGCATCATTAAGTTACTCAACACCTACACTAATGGATACATATACCTTATATTTTGCTTGAAAAATAACATAACATTGTTAGAAAAACTAAATTTCACATAGTTATTCACAATTTCTATAAATAAAAGTTATATATTCAGAAAGCTATTTAAATTTTCTACGTTTCATAATTTTACATCGTATTCAAATTCAATGTAAAAGTACCTTGAATAATACCTCGAAGTTAATAGATTAATGTTTTTCCATGTTTGCATTGGTATTAATGCATCATGAGAGACCATCATTAGCTTTCACATTTCCTTAATTGTTTATATAATTCTCTTCATGGAGTTTGTTTTGTAAGAATTCCCTAGAAATCTTATGTTATAGGAGAGCACTATCACATTGAACCATTAGAATGGGATTTTCCTGGTCTATGAGCCCCTCAAATAGTCATTTCTTTCCCTGATAAAACTTTTTGGTCTACTCCTTTCATTCCTTGGAAAGGTAATATTTCCTACCAAGACCATCTTGACATTCACATATATCCAAGCCTATATCTTGAGTAATTATTTCATCCTCCACTGGTATACCCTTTTTCTTCTACCTCCTTTTTTGGAATGATATTCCCCAAAACCTCCCTTAACAATAATTCTCCACCACAGTTAGTTCATCATATTCTTCTATTATGTTTAAATCCATCAAGAGATTACATGAGGGTTTCTTCTTCTTCTTACATGAATCCTTGATTTTTATCACATCCACAAAAGTTAAGGGTTTTCTCTGAGCATATCGTTGATACACCAATGCCTTCAACTAGTTAACTATTATCTACTAACTTAGACTTCTTAACTAACTTTTTTTAGGGATTTGAAAATTGATCTTTTTCTCTAGCAACTTCTTATAATTTTATTAGCAATTATTATGTGGGATCTTCATATTCCAACCTACCTTTCAATAAAGAAGAGGGGTTTAAATTCTCCTCAACAACCTTTGATTGGTTGAAAGCTTGTTCATTGACCTCCAAAAGTTCTTCTAACATTTTCTTCATTAGTAGGTATATCCTTCTTAGGGAACACACATTTAATATACCATACATATATGAACATATAGAGCACCTATAAGGGATATTGCTATAATCTATCTCATACACTTCAACAAAAATATTGGCCATAGAGATCATATCCAAGGACCTGGTTTTCTTACATATATCAAACATCTTACCCAACTTGTTATCAATCAAACTAAGGGCCCTTCTCATTAGGGGAATTTTGAGACAAAAAATGGATCTCAAAACAAAAAGTGTACTATCAAAATCAACTTAAAAAGAACCAAAAGGATTCAAAGAGATGTTTCCAACCATAAGGATAAATATTTTCGGAGGAAAAGAAACAAAACTAATCATATTTTCAACTTATTTCCTTATAAATTTACTCAATTAAAATTTACATCCAACTAGTATCTACTGTACATAATTTTGATACACTCATAATAAGATAAATGATAAATACATAAAAACATATGTTTGCATAAAATAAACATTTATTTTTCATGTATTTTTGGTATTTGTTTAAAATTATTTAGATGCATCAATATTATTATTTTTCCTTTTAAATTTATCTCATTCCATTTATGATTATTCTTATGTATATTCCTTGTTTTCTTTATTTTGAATATATAAATTATAAATTGATATCAAGATTATTCTTTTCAATAAGAACAATATTTATTTTTTCCTTTTAAATTTATCTCATTCCATTTGTGATTATTCTTTCTAAATTAATTATTTCAAATTTATCAATATTGATTATTTTGAGATCCACCAACATGATATTGTAAATCACGTGCATAATTTAATAACTTGAAAAAGTGGGGCCACTAGCCTACCTTGGACATCTTGGTCAAGTACCAGGAGGAATTCATAACCTTGCTTGGACATCTTGGACAACTACCAGGAGGAATTCATAACCTTGGAGACGATTTGGATGAAACTACTTTTATTCTACAATATCGGTGCCCTTTCTTTGCTTTGGTTCACAGATGCGTAAATTGGGCATGACACTATTGTTTCCTACCTGATGAAACGATTATGTCTGGGCTTGAACTCTTCAATAAAGCCACCTCTCTTGGTGTGCCATTTGTGAGTTTATAACCAAGAAGAAGAATCTTCCAATTTCCATTGGACATTTGTGCATTTGTTTATGAATGTAGATAATTTGCCATCAATCTTATTTTCATGGTAAAAGATAAAATATCTAATTAAAAATTCAAGGAAGTGTATATCTAAGGGTGAGTAGGAATTGTTTATATTTGTCATGCCCTGGTCAAATCTAGTTTTGATAGTTTTGATAATAATTGTGTCTTGTAAGTATTAAGTTAATTATATTTATGAATTCAGAATTAGTAAAGGTCCATTTTGAAATATAGTGATATAAATTTGTAAGAAATTATTATTTTTTGTTGTTTAAAATTTATTTTTAAATATAGAAATAGATTCAACATGTTGAATTTTTTTTAAAACATTCTAATTATATAAAATTAATCACTCAAATCTAAAAATCTAACAATTTCTTACTTAAATTTCTTACTTAGAACAAATGTCCCAACCCAAAATCACCTTAAAAAAAAAATCACCACCTCTATAACGTTTATACTACGACCTCACTCAATGGCTAATAAAAATTGACCACCGTTCACCATTCGACCTCACTCAATGGCTAATAAAAATTTGCCACCGTTCACCTTTCGATTAACGTTTCAACTGGAAGAAGACAGGTTTTGATATTTTATGTTTCATAACATGGCGTACGAGCTATCCCAATGAGTCCAACCTTTTGTTTTACCATTGGTGCCAAAGTTTCTCGCCATTATTATGCTCACCATTCTGTGCAAAATGAGTTGTCTGTTAATACGCTCTCCCGATCTAACAATCTAAAGAATAGAGGCGTTAACGATCCAGCCTAGTTTGAAGCCTAGACTGAAGCCGCTTCTTTATGCAAAGCCATTTATTACGGGCTTCCAAATCGACAATAACAAGTGTATGTCGATCTCTTTGGCAGATGCCATACGATAATGGAACTCCCACTCACTAATTAATTCTATTAAATATCTAACAAAATAAGAAGTTGGTTCATCCTGCATAGTTAATTTGAAAAGGAGTTGATGGAAACCCATCATGTTGTTTCCACACAATGCTAATTCAATTCATAACAAGTTAACATAATAGCATGCTGTAGTTGCTGTTAACATAAACAGTAGTTTTGATACAGAGAAAGACAAGCAAGTTGAGTGACAGTATAAACTTGATAGTATGAAACTGCTTTATTTATTTATGAGATGATAAAAAGCTGCGTACACATACATCTCTCGTCTATACTCTCTGATCTTATTATGATAATAATAGTAATCAGCCATCCTATCCTTTCGTATCCATGTGGTAGCTGCTATGCTATTCTAGGCATCATCTTCTACTGAGCTCCGCCATAATAGTAACACAGTATAATACTAGATATATTATATACATGTAGCATTCAGTAGCAGGGGGAGAGCTTCCAGAGCTGGTTGTCCTGCTTGTTCCATTTCCAGAGCATAGCACGAGTGCCATCCCTGATGCCTCCGTTCCTCCTGTCGCCCTGGAATGCGTCCAAGTTGAGTCCAATGTTGTTGGCCATCCTTACCGTACGATATCCATATCCCATGTCCTCACTCTCACTCCACAGCACGTTCTCATCATAACTAGAGGGGCCCTCGTACTGAGTGAGGAGCACCTCCTGACATTCAGCAATAGCATGGCGAAGAGCTTGACCGGTGGCTTTGTTCACCAGAGCGAAAGCAGGGTGACCCACTGGGTCCCTCACACGGTTACTCCAGCTTTCGTCCTTCACCCATTGCTGCATAAATGCATTTATATTATAGCTACTAAGATCAATCAAGAAAATACATGTACTAAGAATATGAAAGCATTTAAAGAATATCAGAATGTTACCATTGTGGGATCATTGGGATTGTAGAAGAGCATGACGGCTCTGGCATCTCTGATAGCCAAAGTGTAGTCAGGATTGGCCTTAGAGCAGACCCTCACGATCTGGCCTTGTGGAAGTATTTTTTGGCCGCTCATCATGTAGCCTCCTGTTGCATTAAACTTGTTACTAGCTGCGGGGCCTCCATACTCGTTAAATCCATATCCTCCTTCTGTTGTATTTAGGCATGGGTCGAAAGGGGAACGTGCCGGCTGCTGGTGATAGCCATAGCCTGAATTGGGCGGTGACTCGTAAATCCTCTCGTTCCTCCCTTGGCATGAATCGTACTGCCCATTGTATGCCATGGATTGGATTGATTGACAATATGCCAAACGCCAATTACTCTTGAAACAGAGAAAAATAAGTTATCGATCTCGTTGTAGGAGCTATCGATCTGGTGGTGCTTGTTCAATGTTTTGGGGTAGCCTTTTATAGATGACGAGCGGTAAGTGGAGAATATTTTTAGCTGCTACTAGAGTTCAGCAATATTGACGATGAAAGGGAATAATAGTATATTTTTGAAGTGACATCAATCGATTTAGGGAAACATCAAACTTGTATCTTCTTCCTCTTTTATATTCTTCTGTTTCACTTTCCACTTATATTCTTCGCTTTCAATCGATTTAAGGAAACATCAAACTTATATCTTCTTCCTCTTCTATATTCTTCAATTCACTTTCGAAATGTACGTTTGATCACCTTTTGATCCTTCTCACGGAGAGGAATTACACAACTTACTAATACCTTCCAGTCGGTGATACACGATAGCTTGTCTGTGAGCACTGTTGATCTATGTTAACGATGAAGGCCATCTCAGAGTAACGTGTGAATAACGGAAAAGGATTCTAAGAATAACAAGATTTTTATGGCAATACTCTAAGAATTCTTTTAGGATCTCATGAGTATGCTTTGAAGGGTGACGTGTTCTCTACGTAAATGGCAAATAAAAATAATTTAGTATAAGTTTGATTCCAATTACGTTCTTCAACCTTAACTTTGCAGAAGATTACACGACACCGTTAGTAGTCTTTGGTGTATAGACAGTATACTTCGCTCTAGTTTATATCCTTTTAGAAACTACGGTGTAGCAATCGTAATTCATGGAAGGGTATTAAATTCTTTCAATCTCAATCATATTTATTAAAGTTATATTCGAAATTTGGTTATTAAGATTATTATTAAAAAAAAATGTTTTTATATTTTATTTTATTTAAGAGGTGTTTTCAATATATGTGTAATTCCTTATTCAAAATAATGAAAGAGATAAAAAAAAGATATTAAAATGAAAGAATGAAATGAAAGAAAATATATTACAATAAAATACTCATGAAAATTGCAAGAAATAGAGAAATACAACAATACTTTAATTGTAAAGAGAAGAGATGTGACAGCTATGCTCATTCCCAAGAAAATGATTACAATGAGGCTATGAAGGCCTTTTTATGATAAACATGAATGTCAAAACCATAGACATCCAAAAACCTAACCCTAGGAGATGAAACCCCAAAAGTCATGTGGGCCATGTTTGGGTAAGTTAGTACATTAACTTCTAGGGGTCATAACTTTTTCATACGATCTTCGTATTAGGAATGTAATAGCCCGTTGGAAATGTATTTTCAAGAAATACGCATTACACCATCAAACTTTGACTTTATCTACACTTTTACTATGAAAAATGTTATAGTAATATTTTCCTCACCCTATGCAAACTTGCACAGAAGGCAAGTTTCAATTTCCCTATGCAGACTTGAAGTCCCTTTTTTACAAATCTCAGAGCTAAAAAAAATTTTTTTCCACATATAAGCATCCAACCTATAGTAAAACATGCGTATACGCAGGTTGCACCACTACCACCCACGTACATCGAGATTTGTGCCCAAAATTAAAAAATGGCATCGGGTTTCCATGTCACGTCACGAGATCCATGATCCTTGACCTTCCATATACTGGAAACGTTTTGACTTGACCCTTCAAATCCACTTGAAGGCTACAAATGGGGCAAATCCGAGCTATGGAAAATGAGAGAAAAAATCAACTTTGAGAGAAAAGTTACTATGGAGAAATTATTCACTTTATATTGAGTCTGCATCTCTTTGTCCTTTTAAGCCTAAACAGATTGTTCAACCCCCAAGCTCTTCCCTACATAATTGAGAACCTCATTGTCTCTCTTCTATGAGCTTTCCTTTGGTGGAGGATTGAAGTGGTGGATGCCCATCTAGAATGGATTTAGTTTCTTGGTTATGAACCGTGCCGACACAGAAGTTTGTAATTCATTCACTTGTATTGATTACATTTTAATAGAAATACTTTTTTCTCGTCCAATTAATATCTTGCAAATATTTGAATTGTTATTCCATGGGCGTATTTGTTATGAATGTTGATGGATTATGCTATTGAATGTAATAGCATTATATATTATCACCATATGCTTGCATTTCTTGGTTGTTGAGGACAATTTGCAGGTGTATTTCTTTGAGTCAAACGCTCAATGGTGGACTTCATCGAACGTCTGGATGAGGTAGGGATTTTATCTTGTCTTAATAGCATATTTGTTTATATAGCATAACTGAGATCAGAGTTGATTTCTGCTATCATTTCCATCTATTACGGTTTACCCCTAGCCATAGAGAGATTTTCCTCGTAACAAAATTGGCGACCATACTGGGAAGAGAATCTTATTTTTTTGAGGTTTGGAGTTTTTTTCTCCTTAGAATGCTCTCGTTTATATTGAGTTTCTTCTTGCATGATTGCTTGATAGCCTCAGTTCATTCTGAGTCTGAGTTTCTTATCCTTCTCCTTATCCTGGTTGTGTTTTGACACATATACGCATTTTTTTTCCTGACAACCACGTACATATGCATGCTATCCTTCTGCAAGAGGCATATATATGTGATTTTCCCCTGAACAGTCACGTACATCACCTTTTGTTGCTTGGTTTTTGGGTTTGATGGTTGCTGGATAGGTTTTGATGATTGTTGAGTCTTTTTGGGTCTCTGTTATGACTCTTAAGTGTTTGTCGAATGACATGAAACCTTTCTTTGGTTGAATTTTTGGGCGATGCCTTTCTCATCATCCTTTTCATTTGATTTTCCTTGCATCTTGGGTTGGGTGTTTACTTCTTGATATCCTACTTGGTTGGTCTTTGTTTACATATAATAGAGTTCGTATATCAAGTTGTTGTTCAATCCTTGCATTTTCATTCTTTTATATTGAAAATACAAAAATATTAGTCATTTTACATTGTTGGCATTTGACCTTTATATTCCTTATCATTGATCTTGGTACATGTAAAGAAAGATTGCATTTTATTTAGAATTGCATAACTGAATTGAGAATTTCATTTTGAAAAGCATATCATTTATTGGGAGTTGAAGTTAGGACTTTGCATTGTATTCATATTCATTTATTTTACTTGCTGAGTCATAACATCACTAGTTTCACAACCACACATTTTTGAGTAATAAAGGCCACTAAAAGTAATGCTATAATTTAAAATTGATTAGTAACAATTTTAGTTTTCTAGGGTGCACAAACTAGCTTAGGATTTAGTGCTTTGGAATAGGATTTTGTGAGTAAACTTCTCCAAGTCTATTAAATCAACATATGTGTCTGACTAAGGGAGTGGAGAAATCCATGATCTAATCAGTAATATCAGGAGGCTCCACTTACACAGGAGTTAAGCATGAGGTTGTGTAAGGGTGGTTGAAGGTATATCCCCCCGATACCTTCTTAGCCTCAGATATATTTCTGTGGATCTATTCGTATATGGGGATCTTGCTAGTACCCTTACCTCTATGAGAGGTGGTGCTTTTAGGGTTTTGGGATTTCTTACCCTACCCATACAGTGGACCTGACTTACGATTGTTCACCTATGCATCGGTTATATCGTGGTCGCTTAGTTTCTTGACTTAGGTACCACATAGGTTACTTGTAGGGGTTCTTTTGCAAGGACCCTCGGTCAGATAAGGGTCGGACAACACACAACCTTTATGGATAATTACCTCTCTGGGGGGATCTGACCAACTCGTTGTTAAGACCACGAGGGCCCTTATAACTGATTATGATACCTCTGATATTTAGTAAAGGATTCTCAGGCCCTTCTTGGGCGAGGCATACCTATCTTATATAGGAAGGCCCCTTTCAACCACTTTATCATGTTTGTGTACATATTGGTCATTTGATTAGTTTTTTTGTGCTCTTTGATTACTAGTTGGCCTTAGGATTTGTTTTTTATATCTTGAGTCTTGAGTCAGCATGGAACTAGACCAACTTCCCCGCAGGTCTCGCCATTTGTTACAGTTACCACTGTATTTTGAGTCTTTGCCTTCTAAAAGGCATATAGTTATCAAACGTGGTACACACACCTCCACTTATCAGACTTGTGATCGTGCAAGTATGAATACTAAAGCAAGTCAGCAAGATACTAGTAGTCCTTCGACTCCCATACCTATGATAGTTAATGATACAACTTCGACACTTTCAACCACAATGGTTGTAGTGATGAAAGTGCCTATGATAACCTCTTCCCATCCTATAGTGAATACTCAACCTATAGCCATGAACCCTTTTGGATGTCTTTGTCATTCACCGAGCTATAATATTCAATCCATCCTTATGGCCTCTAGTCCTTCCTTAAGCATCATTTTGAAAGGATCTCCTGTCCCGTCATCTTTATTTTCTCCTACCATGAGAAGTCTCTTGGGCATGTGAGAGATTTTTTCCTTAAGAGAAATAAGCGCGAGACCCAATTCTTTGTACCTTGACCTCGTTGGGGACTTGTACTAAGACGACAAGGATCAAATCGGTATGATACCACTGATCCATATTTTATGAGCAGAACGAAATGAATACAAAATATTAAAAGATTCTTAACACAAAATAACAGAGATATAGTAAAAATGATTTTCTATTCAATAAGGAAATAAGATGAAACTATAAAATGCAGCGGAAAACAAGCTTGTTGGAATGGTGGCGGCTTATCTTTGGGAAGAGATGTGACGATTGCGCTCATTCACAAGAAGATGACTACAATGAAGCTCTGAAGGCCTTTTTACAGTAAGCATGAATTCCAAAAACCTATACATCCAAAAACCTAACCCTAGGAGATAAAGTGCCAAAAGTCGTGTGGACCCCATTGGGGTAATCTAGTACATCAATTTTCTTGGGTCATAACTTTTGCATACGATCTTCGTTTTAGGTGCACGATAGCCTGTTGGAAAGTTATATCCGAGGATTACACATGTTTCCATACAAATCTGACTTTGTTTATAGGTTAAATGTGGTGAGCCCTGAAAATGTTGTTTAGAGCCTCAAAACAACCCCAGAAGTTAGGGACCCAAAAACTAGGAAAAAACTGCCAAACTAGAAAACTACCAAAATGAACTAGTTGGAATAGGTGGGAGGCCACTGACATCCATTTGGATCGTATTTACCGACCTGTCCTATACCCGATATTGGTAGAAATCTTCCAATGATGTTCCATTCCAACCTACCTTTTCCTTCAACTTATTTTTAACCATCTCCAATATCTAACCTGCAAATGGGCATGTAATAAAAATTTGAGTAATTGTTTTAGAATTGAATTTTCACAGCAAACAATGACTCAGACCTATCCAACCTCTTTTAAGGAGGTTGTACCATGTCAACATATTGTTGTTGAGGGCAATCCACATGGTTACTTTTCATCTAGGGGGTCTTTAAACTTCCAATGATATGTTGATCTTATTTCGAAAAGACATCCAAATAGATTGGATAAATTGTTGCTAGTCATAATGGTCCTATAATTACAGGGATTTTTTTTATTCCATCTTTTAAAAATATGTACAATAAGAGTTTGAGTCTAGGGTTTAGGGAATCCTTTCTTAAATACTAAATTCAAGAGATTATGTATGTGAGAGATGAGGATAGGCCCCTCCAATTTTTAATATTTTAGATTGGTAGCATTCGATGTCCTTAGCTTTCCCTTTTGCAAGTTGCTTAACCCAAAATTTTATGCCTTTTATAGAAAAAACTTGAAGCTTTGTAGAAATGTTTGGAATGTTATCTATGACATTAGAGGATTTTTAAATATTTTAAAGGTAGGAATTCTAATGCCTCGGAGGAATCATATTATTTTCCTTAGTTTTACAAGTTAGAATTTGCCTCAAGAATTTCTTCAGATCTAGAATCTATAGGTAGAAAAGATTATATGTGTGTGTGTGTGTAGTGTATTTTTTACTTTTTATTAGGGATTTTTATCTATTTATCTTATTATATTTTAAGGACTCATTGGAAGCATCACTAATGGATTTTCTAGCAATTTTACACTAGTTATCATACCAAGGGTTGGTTGTCCTATTTTTCTTTTTATACAATACCTTGATAGAGAATTTTTTAATGGAAGTAGAGAGGGTTGTCTTGAAATTATTTTAGAGGTATTCAATATTTTTCTTATATAATAGGATATTTAATTCCTTTACACTAGATAAGAAATAGTTAGAAGATGCCATCCAACAAAAAATCATAAGAGAAAACCATCATATTTAGAGCTATGTAGAAGAGCAGTACAAAAAATCTCCATAGCGGTTATTCTCAACCCCTTTCGTAAGAAACAAAAATTGAAATCGTTTAAATGATTATCAGCTTCAAATGACATAACAATGTTCGAATCAAACTAATGTTCAAAGTAAAATTCCCAACAAAACTAGAACTTAAAAATTTACACTAAATCATTAAAAAATAATAAATGTCGAGGAATAACCTGCTAACCAACCTTGTCAACTTTGACAACTACTAGGAGGAATCCATAACCTTGGAGACAAATGGGATGGAACTAATCTTATTCTGCAATCTATGTGCCATTTATTTGCTTCGATTTACAATTGCTTAAATTGGGCATGGCACTATTGTTTCCTTTATTGTAAAATTAATAAAAGTATGTGATTATAAAATAAGTACACTTTATTGTTTTGTTCTTTTACTTTATTTTAGTATATTAAGTTATTTGTAACTTATATTGATGATGGTGGTGGTGGTTAACATCTAGTGAGATTCAAATTGGTCTATGGAACCTTAAGAAATGTAAAATATTATTTGTATTTCTTTAAAATGTTATTTCCATGCTTGAAAAACATTAAGAGAAGCCTTCCAAGATCACTAAAGTTTTGGTGACTTAGAATGTTAAGAAGGTGGGTATTGTGACAAATATTTTGAAATTGAGATCTAATTTGTGTATACTGTAGGGGAATTTTAGAAGAAAGTGTTTTTCATTTTCAACCTTTTATGTGTCACAAAGGTGAGAGATTATTTCTTTTCATAGTGTTTTGGGGATTGGGCAAATCCTAGTTTCACTACGCACCTCATGAGAATTAGTTCTTATTTTAACAATATTGTTTCTCTTATTTACTCTAGTCAAAACAAAGAGATGCTTTTGATTTTCAAGGTTAGGGTCACCTCCTTATAATATCTTAATTCTTTTTTATCCTCTAATTCTTTATCACACCATAGATTCTCCTTAAATTTAGCTTCTACAATTTTTTTAGTATCATCTCTTCTTTTATTCCCCAATGATTTAGCCAAGAGTTGGCATCATTATGTCATCCCCTCTTGAGCCATTAGTGATCTTTTAGAGTTTAAAGAAATTTTTGGGAGCCTCCTATTATACATTTTTTTATTTATTGTTCTTGTACATTAAGTAGCTAAGGAAATGCTGGCTTCGATGACGATGATATGATAGGCTGTGTTTCCCTTTATTTTTAGATTACAAGTTATAAAATTTGTTTCGGATCTGCTATATTTTTCTCCACTATTATTGAGAGATATTGCATCCTCAAACTTCACATCCATATAAGATAACAGGTGTAACAAGATTCTCAAAGAGAATCTTTTTCTTATCCCATAGTCAAAGGTCTACTAATTTACAATTATTTTCAAGCCCATAATAAGTTTTACACCCTCAATTTATTCTTTTCTCCATGTTGTAGTTCGAATTGAGCTTGTGATAATATCAATTCCAAGATACTTGTAGAAAGGTAGTTCCTCTAAGATATTGTTATCATATGAAAAATTATTGTACATGATCTTGTTGGATTTAATGATCATTAGTGAAACTTTATTATTTATGTCTTTATAGTTTATTAATATTTAGTGATATAATGTTTTCTTAAATTTAATATTAAATTATTATTTAATTTTAAATGAAATTTTTTACATAATAATTTGGATTTAATGATCATTAGTGAAACTTTATTATTTATGTCTTTATAGTTTATTAATATTTAGTGATATAATGTTTTCTTAAATTTAATATTAAATTATTATTTAATTTTAAATGAAATTTTTTACATAATAATTTTAAATTTTGAGGTTTTGATTGATTCCTTGACTTTTAATCTGATTTTATAATTTATTAATATTTATTTACATAATGTATTCAATATTAATTTATTATTTAATTTTGATTGAATTCAAATATTAAATTATGTTAATGATAACATTTAATTTCTTTTATTTAATTTACTTTTATTAAAAAAGTGTATTTAAATATAAAAAAAAATTCTTTACAAAGAAACATTCAATAATAATAATTGATCATACATATACCATGTTGTTTCATAGTATTTCTAGCGCTTTGAAATATTATTAGATAAACACAAAAATTCGAATGTGGTAATGTTAAAAAGTTGTTTTGAAATTTGTATATTATTAATGTTAAAAAGTTGTTTTGAAATTTGTATATTATTATATTATTAATACAACATAATATAAACTAAAGAAACTACTGAATAAAAAATATATATAAACGAAAATTCTTTATATGTTATAGGTCCACTGTCATTCATATGAGTTAATTTTGTCTGCCAATTTAGAAGCTTCCACTACCATTACAAATGCCATCAATGCAAAAACTTCCATGTTCTCCACAAGCGATTTTATGACTTTCAAAAATAACAAGTAGGACTACTAACATTTTATAATTAGTGTATAATGAAATTATTTACCACATAATTACCTTAAAAAAATAATTAAACCACTAAATTATAATTAAAAATTTTCACTTTCATATTTTTAGACATTAAAAAAATATTACAAAATGGGTGATAAAATAGGAGAGTAGAGACAAATGATTGTAAGGATAATAAGAATCAATAATGATTGTGACGCAACACTAGGGTTCGAACAACGATCAATCGCCCTCTACCATCCACCTCCACCATCCACGCGTAGCATCTATGTAGGTCAACACTCCTTCTTAATTTCGATGCCGCACACCCCTTTCATTTTGTGTAGAGGTTGGCGGCTATATTCAAATGGGTCTCACTGCTATCACTAGGTGATGGTCTTCTTTCATTAACCGGTGGCTTGAACCAGAAACACAATTTAGATGGAAGTGAACAACACTCTCAAAAATTCGACAACAAACTGCAATCCAATCTCCTCCACGCAGTACAATCACAGTCCTTTTCTTACTCACGCCTTCTTCTTGTCTCCTGCACATGAAATCAACTTGAGCACATCATTCAAGACTCGGTAAGTGCATACATGATTCAAGACTGTCGCAGTTCATAAGGCTCCGTAGCTAATATAGATGTGATTCCAAACTCTTCACTCTTAGACTATTTTAACAATGTTACAAGAGGAACGAACACAACACAGGTGGCTCCTGCATCAATCAACAACGGCTGCAGATAGGAGCAAGAAATCACAAATGCTTTACTCTTTGCATGATCCTTGGCACTCCCGTGAGGGAGTCACGCCCATCCCTCATGCTACGGTATCATGATAAAATGGGAGAGTAGAGACAAATGCTTGTGAACACAAAATTTTATTGAATTAATGAATAATTGTATAATGTTGTGTGGTTCATGATATTGAGTTTATTGGTTTTTATCATATCTAACTTATTCTAAAGATAAATAAAGAGGTTGAGATAATATATCAATAACACATCAAACATGGATATTACAAATCCATCTCCCAAATAATCTTTTAAGAATATGATCACACAATTCACACGTAAAGATTAACTCTACTTCTCAATACATTAGTAAGCATATTAGATAAGTAGGAATTAAATATTCCAATAATTGGAACACATTATACACAAAATTCTTGCAAATATATCCAACAAAATGATTACACACAATTTATAAAATCTAGAGTTGTGATAATACATTGTATACACAAAATTCTTGCAATGTATTCAATAAAGTGATTACACACTATTTCTAAAATCTACATTCGTGTTAATGTGATAATGAACTCTGTTTATGATTGTTTCTCATAAACAAATCTCCATTTTTTTGTTGAAAGAAATAGAGTAGTTGGATACAATACACCCATTGACTCATCACCAATGTATAATCCAATTTGATGTTATAAGTTGTCATCTTGAACCAATTGAAAGTTTTAGATCGATGCAATTCTTTAGTTTTGATGAAAAACTACATATTAATAACATTTGTTACTAAAACTCCTTTTAGAAAATAATTGTATCAAGCAATTGTTTATTATTTTGTTTATTTCATAATGCAAAGAAAAATAAAGAAAAAGGTTAAATTTGAGGTCCCCTAAAAAAAAATGACTTTAAACATGAAGTCCCTTCGCCTATATTTGTTTGTTTCTAAATTTCATGTGCCTTATGATAGTTGAAATGGAAATTTTTAAGAATATTGAGTATGGTTAAAAAAACTAAATTTGCCCCGGATGGGGTGACACGACAGGCAGCGTCATTGACACCTGGGCAATCACTAAATGTGGGCCTAAATGCGGATGGCAGCTTCTCACGCTCTAGCATTTACAGTGAGAGCAGGCCATCGCAGAGTCTACTTGATGGT
>ML784509.1:30238-42803 GCA_009831015.1 Picea engelmannii
GTCGGTCTGCACCTGGCGGTGTTTATATTTTATTAAATATTCTGCATACATACAAGTACAACAATAGGCTCCTGGCCTTCAAACACTTAGGCTTCCTAGCCTAACAACCACATAAGCCTTCCATCTTATACAAAACTTGGCGCACCAGCCTATAGAACACATTTACAATTCATTGCATATATCATGGTCTGTAACGGGGCTCGGCCTTGGGGACACTACACCATGGATTGGATTGACTGACAATATGCCAAACACCAATTACTCTTGAAACAAAGAAAAATGAGCTATCGATCTGGTGGTAGGAGTTATCGATCTGGTGGTGCTTGTTCTATGTTTTGGGGTGGCCTTTTATAGATGACGAACGGTAAGTGGAGAATATTTTTAGCTGCTACTAGAGTTGAGCAATATTGAGGATGGAAGGGAATAATAGTATAGTTTTGAAGTGACATCAATCAACATAAAACTTGTATCTTCTTCCTCTTTTATATTCTTCGCTTTTACTTTCCACTTATATTCTTCGCTTTCAATCGATTTAGGGAAACATCAAACTTATATCTTCTTCCTCTTTTATATTCTTCAATTCACTTTCAAAATGTATGTTTGATCACCTTTTGATCATTCTCAGGCAGAGGAATTACACAACTTACTAATACCTTCCAGTCGGTGATACACGATAGCTTGTCTGTGAGCAATGTTGATCTATGTTAACGATGAAGGCCATCTCAGAGTAACGTGTGAATAATGGAAAAGGATTCTAAGAATAACAAGATTTTTAAGGAAATGAGATCTTTATGGAAATACTTTAAGAATTCTTTTAGGATCTCAGAAGTACACCTATAATATGCTTTGAAGGGTGACGTGTTCTCTATGTAAATGGAAAATAAAAATAATTTAGTATAAGTTAGATTGCAATTATGTTCTTCAACCTTAAAGTTGCAGAATATTACACGACACCGTTAGTAGTCTTTGGGGTTGAGGGCAATAGAAAATACACTTTGCTCTAGTTACGTCGAAAGATGTACACCTATTGATAATGGGCACAATTAATTACCTTTTAATCTAAAATTCTAATCTTATGACTAACAATTGAAGATGTTGACATATTCTTAGTTGTACTCTCTAATCAATGCTCTAATCAATGGATAAAATTTAATGCTCATAACTTCCTTGCATTTCTGAATACTTTCGTTACCTTGTTTACTTTTTCACATTTACTTAATATAATTTAGAAATTACTTCTCTAACCATTGATTGACAAATTAACTTGTTAAGAAAAATTAACATGTATAAAACTTTGCATTGCCACGTTCCTTGAGATTAAGCATTTGTAGTTGGATGCAGTGGTAGCTATGGCAGTGGTAACTAGACGCAGTGGAAGCTGAGCACAGTGGAAGATGGACGTCATTTCAACTAGCACAACAACGTTTCAATGGTCGATACCTTTCATCATTCTCGATACCTTTCGGCATTCTCCAACTGCGAGTAAGTTATGCTAGTTTATATCCTTTTAGAAACTACGGTGTAGCCATCGTAATTCATGGAAGGGTATTAAATTCTTTCAATCTCAAACATATTTATTAAAGTTATATTCGAAATTTTATGTTTTTAACATTTGGTTATTAAAATTATTATTAAAAAAATTGTTTTTTTTTTTTTTAAATTAAGAGGTGTTTTCAACATATGTGTAATTTCTTATTCAAAACAATGAAGTTATGTGATATATATATATATATATATATATATATTTATTAACAATAAAAATATATTTTAATGTTAATTTTAATAGAACATTTTTATGTAAACTTTAATTAATTTCTTTTATATAAATAAAAATTATACAAATTTATTAAAGGTTAAAATATCTTTTTCATCTACTTTCACATATGTTAACAAGAGGGGAAATTAATGAAAGTTATTGTTAAGATTTTATAAATGAAAATTAAGGAAGATGTCACATAAATTGCTTACAAATATAAGTTGTCATTTGGGCAAGAGAACTACTATTGGGACAAATCTAAGACCTATTAATATATTTAGAGATCATAAACTTGCATCTTTATCTCTAACTTTTGTATTCTAGTAAACTCCATGTAACTCAACAAGTGCACTAGTCTACACATCCATTTAAGTAGAATTAAATTTTCCTCAATAATAACTAGTTTAGTAATAACTAGTTCAGTTATTTAAGTAGAATTGAATTCATCTTAATAATAATTAGTCTTGTTTTTTTTTCAAGTCATGAATAAAATTGCTCACGGGACCTTGACACCAAGCTGGAAGATCGTTCATGAACTGGATCTACCAATAGGTTTGGATGCTGAGTGTGATACGTATTGTCTGGAGCTTACTCGCGCGGGCATCATGCTACATGATGTAGAGGATCATTTCTTGTGGGATGGAGGGGATATCTCAGGCCTCATCACAGTAAAAAATCAGTACTCAGCCATTTCAAATACAGTCTAGCAGAACAACATCAATCGATGGTGTAAGCATCTCTGGAATTTGAAAATTCCACATAAAATTAAGCTCTTCACCTGACTATCTGTCGGAAAAAAAATCCCCACCTGGGATAACCTCCAAAGAAAAGGATGGTATGGCCCCAATATCTGTCAACTATTCTATAGGGATGAAGAAATAGTCAATCATCTCTTTACACATTACAATTTCATTCACCTTGTCTAGGACAGGATTGTACAGGACAACAGCATTAACATTGTCTGGAATGGGCCCTCCATTTATGAATGCTTTGAACATTGGACATCAAACGAGGGCAACTATAAGCTTCTCCCACCACTGGTTAATAGGTTTATTTGGCTGGAAAGAAACATTAAATTCTTTGAAAATAAGCCACCCTCTGTCAACATTGTTTCCTATAAATGTCTTGGACTGTACCAAAGCTAGAAAAACATACACCCAGACATTGTGAAAAAAAAGACATTAGTCAGACCTTTTATTATTGAGGATACTCCTACGGGGTGGTTCAATGGTGCAACATAACATAGTGGAATTTTGAGTGGCGCAGGTGGACTGATAAGAATCAATAAAAACTCTATCTATAGATGGACTTTCTCTTGCGGCTTGGGCACCAACACAAGGGCAAAACCATTGGGTGTCTGGACTACTCTTCATTTGGCATCCAGACTAAATATCGAACATATTCAATTAATCGAGGACTCAAGAGTTATCATAGACTAGCCGAACCAAAAAGGTAAGCTACAAACTATCACACTCTTGGCCTGGAAGGACAGAATAAGATCACTACAACGCCACTTCAAGAAGCTCATTTTCAGTCATACCTCTCGAGAGTACAACATAGAAGCTGACCTTCTATCAAAGACAACTTTACAAGGGAAATCAGGTTTTATCACATACAACCATTGGCTAAATGGTCATGAGGGCCCCACACTAGCCACCAAAATATTTTAGGACTAGATTCTCCATTATTTTGTTTTTTAGCAGTTTGGCAGATTTCATTATGGTAACAATTCTCTCCTAAAACACTTATAGCAGCAACTCTTGGTCTATTCCTGGAAATTTGTACTCTTTCTCTTAGACTTGTAGTATTCTGAAATATCTCTCAAAAAACCCGTGCTCTTCCCTCCTTCTAATTGGTTAGTAGACCAATTGTAGATGAAAGATATACCCGCAAGTGGTATCTATTTGTTGATGTATCCTGATGTGAGAAAGCATTGTATTTTATATATAATCGAGTATTTTTTTCTACTGGAAAAAGTACAAGTGAATTCCTCATAATAATAATCACAAAACATTCTCTTTACAAATATCGTATTATTAAATAAATACGATATACAATGGATAATTCATTTTTGGATCCTCTAAAAATAAATACTTTTAAGTGTATTTTTTTATCACATTCATAATTCATGATCAATTGTAAGAACCTAAGTCCAATGTTTTTTTAGTTTAAATAGATATACAAAATAGAAAAAAAAAGGATCTACAGTTTTGTTGTCCATTGTGATATATATAAACTAGCTCTATTAATCACCAAGAGGGATCAAATCTATAGAGTTTAAAACCTTTTTGAGGTAGAAAACCTTGTGAGAGGTTTGCACCTCGATGGATTCGATCCCTCTTAGTGCTTGTTTGAGTTGGAGTTAAGATGTGTTTGTAATCACAGATGCATTCCTTTGTGTATTAATTAAAACAAGGCCCACAGGTTGTATTATATGGGAAAACCACACAACTCATTTATAGGTAGAGGAGGTGTGATTCTAGGAGAAACTTTGTGCTTTTGATTGCCACGAGGACATTGCCAGTGTTTGGAGTTTCCAGATCCACCAAAACTATCATGGGTAAATTATAAACCATTTGTCTATACTTGATGCTTTACGAATAATAGACATATTTTTTTATTTATTTAATATATTTGGAAAACTTGGTTATTGCATGCATGTGGAAACATTTTTTCATATATGTTCCACAATTTATCCTTGAAGTTCAATAATATTCACAATAAAAGATATCGTAATTTACAATTATAATGGATGGATTCAAGGCCTCTCCATTATCTATATGAGTTACATATTCTCTAAACATTATGGTCATTATATCACTCACTAAAGTTATTTTGCAAGAATGATTCATATTGCATAGAATCTACAAGAAGAGTAAGGAAACAAACTCAAAAACTAGTACACACATACAAATTCAATAAACTAAGCTTGCAAGAACATAATTTGATTAACTCTAGGGAGGTTAAAAGTACACTATAGTGTTGATATTTTGATGTAACTACATAAGATATTATTTTGTATTTGTAGTGGTCGAACCTCAAGAAGGTTATTGATATATTATTGTATAAATTGGCTCGAAAGAAATTATTATTTTATTGTTATCCTTATTGTAAAAATGAAAATGGCCTCTCTTAGGGTTGCGTCTTTTTGGGAGTCAAGTTATGTGTATAAATAGAAGTCAAGTTCCTCTCATTTGTACACATAGACAACTCATATTATCTTGTGTATTTGGAGCATAGAAAAGGAGGTATGGCGAGGAGGTCTTGGTTTCTTGGTCTTTGGTAACTTGGTCTTGGTATATTTGTGCAGAGCTATAACATGACATTCTATTGGTTGAATGAATCTATACTAAAGAATCAGTTGCTGGTTTTTCTCTCCCATGAGGGTTCCCAGGATATGTCTTTTGTTCTATGATTGTTTATCTTTCAATGATCCTATTACATGCAATTTTTAATCAATGTTAATGAAGATAACTATAACTTCTAAAATTATAACATGGTATGATAGTAGGCTTGAATATAAGAAAGTTCAGAGATCTAGAAGAAAAAATGAGTGTTTTTCTTGATAGGATTGGTTTCTAGACAAGATAATACCACCAACAAGTGTACGCTAGTCGAGCGCATCTTTTCCCTCGATCAGATATTCAAAATCCATAATTTTTTATTTAGGGGAAGGATGACTACCGGAACTAAGATTGATGAGAAGTTGGAGGGATATGACAACGTCAGATCCTGGATGTACAAAGTATCCCTCCTTCTAGAATAATATGATCTAGAGAAGTTGACTAAAGAAGAGGTTTCAGAACCAGAGGTAGATGAGGCTAAAAAAAATCATAAGAAGGATATGGTCAACACAAAGATAATTATTTCCGACCCCATTAAGGACCATCTTATTCATCACATATATTCATTATACACTCCAAAATAAATGATGGATTCCTTAACCCAACTTTTTGAAGGCAACAACATCAATCAAAGAATGACCTTGAGAACTCAGTTAAAGAACGTGAGGATGCAGAATTCAGAAACCATCCACTCTTTCTTCTCAAGAGTGAACCCGGTCAAGGAGAAGATAGAATCCATTGGTGATATTGTGAATGGAGAAGAAATGGTGATGACCACCTTGAATGACCTCCCAAAGTCATGGGATGCATTTATTCAAGGGATGTGCTCAAGAAGGAAGCTAACCAAGTTCAGTAGGCTATGGGAATATTGAAACCAAGCAGAATAAAGGACGAAAACAAGATAAGAGAGGATGATAGATGATGATCAAGCCCTATCCGTCCACACTAGGAAAGGAAAGAGCAAGAAATAAGCCTCCTCAACCAATAAGTTTTAGAAGGGCCAAAGAAATAACCCAAATATCAAATGTTTCTGTTGTCAGAAAATGGGACAGATTGCTAGGAATTGTTCCCTCATTCAGAGACCAAGGAAAAAGAAAGGAGGTAAAAGGACTCATTTTCATACAGCTAAATATGATGAGCCACCTAAAAAGGTTGCAAAGGAATATGAATCAAGTGATGAGGAGTATGTTTGTATCTCATCCCTTATAGGAACTGTCACTCATGGAAGTGACATTTGGCTAGTGGACAATGGTGTTTCCAAGCACAAGATAGGTTAGAAAGACTCCTTGCCTAACCTTACTCATACGGATTCACCTCATAAGGTGAAATTGGAAGATGACTATCAATATCAGATCAAAGGAGTAGGATAATCCTCTTACAAGTTAGACTCAGGAAAGCCAATGAAGATGAAGGAAATTCTCTGTGTTCCTGGATTGAAGAAGAACCTTCTCTTGATTTCAGCATTGGATGAGAAAGGTTACAAAGTTGCATTTGTTGATGGAAAAGTTCTTATGTGGCCTAGAGAGAAGACTTTTGATGATTGTATGGTGACTGGATTTCAAGAGGGAGGAATTTACAACTTGAAAGAGCGATCGGATTCAACATTAATTCATGACACTGTGAATCCCAATGAATTATGGCATAGAATATTTTCTCACCTACATTACTAGGCCTACCGAGTGTGAGCAAGATTGTGACAGGACTACCAGAGATTCAAGAAAAACCAGACACCGTATCCAAAGGTTTCACACAAGGAAAGAACATGAAACACTCCTTTCCTAGCAACAATACTAGAGCCAAAAGAGAATTGGACATCGTGCACTTGGATGTATGTAGACTGATGTCAGCAACTTCACTAAGGAGGTATGTATATTATGTGTCTTTTATCGATGATTACTCACGTAAAACTTGGATATATTTGTTGAAGGAAAAGAATGAAGTATTTTGAAAATTTAAAGAATTTAAGGCACTGGTAGAAAACATGAAAGAGCGGAAGATAAAGACCTTCTGATCAAATAATGGAGGAGAATTCACTTCATAGGAATTCAAAGAATATTGCAATGAAGATGGGATTAAGAGGGAGATTTCTACTCCCTACAATCCTCAATAGAATGGAGTAGAAGAAAGGAAGAGTCAGACAATCATGGAAGCAATGAAGGCTATGATCCATGATCAAGATATACTTATGCATTTGTTGGTAGAAGCAACAAAGACTCCAGTGTACAGGTTGAAAAAACGTCCCCTCAAAGTACTTGAAAACAAGACACTAGAGGAGATTTTTTTAGGAGAGAAGTTGGAAGTCATCCATCTAAGGCTATTTGGATTCCTTGTATCTGTGCATGTCCCCAAGGAAAAGTGGACAAAATTGGATCCATCGGGAAATAATGGCATATTTGTTGGTTACAGTGACACATCAAAGGAATATAGGATATATATTCCCAGTCACTGGAAAGTTGATATTAGTTGAGATGTCACCTTCAATGATAGTCCAACATTCAACAAATCAAACTAGGACTATGCAAAAGAGGTTCATGAGGAGGAGAATGGAGTTACTAGAGTTCCAGAGGTAGAAGCAGTTGAACCAGAGAAAGTTACTCATGAGGATAATGACATGGAAGAACCTTAGAGACCAACAAAGATGCCTTCTCGCAAGATAATACCATCTTGGGAACAAGATCTCATCAGAGATGCAGAATGATATGGATCCATAGAAAATTATCTCATGGAATGTAAGAAGTTGAAACCATATTCCATCTATGTGGAATGTTTGTGTGATATCATGAATGTAAAGCTGTCCAATTATGAAGAGGATGCAAAAAATAGGGTATGGAAGGATTCCATGGAGGAGGAATATCAATCCATAGTAAATAATGATGTCTGGGATGTGGTCTCCAGACCGAAGAAGAAATCAGTAGTAAGTTCAAAATGGATCTACAAGACGAAACATGTCACTGATGGAAGTATTGAAAAGTATAAGGCTAGATTTGTGGCTTGAAGATTCTCTTAGAAGGAGGGCATTGACTATGAGGAGACATTTTCTCCCGTGGTGAGATATACCTCGATCAGGAATATACTTTTGTTGTCCACAATAATGAAATGGAAGGTGCATTAGATGGATGTGAAGACAACCTTATTGAATGGTGAAACAAAAGAGGAAGTATATGTGGAGAAACCAGAAGGGTTCGAGGTACATGACAAGGAGACACATGTGTGTAAATTGAAGAAGCATTTATATGCATTAAATCAAGCACCTAGAGCATGGTATGCTAGGATCAACAGTTTTCTGATGAGCTTGGGATTTATAAAGAGTAGTGCAAATCCTAACCTTTAATTTAAGGTTGTGGATGCTGGTCCGATAAAATATTTTTGTATGTGGATGACCTGTTTCTAACATGTGTGGAAAATCTCATCTCAGAGTGTAAGAGAAAACTATTTGTTGAGTTTTGGATGAAAGATCTCAGGATGATGCATTACTTTTTGGGTATCGAGGTATGGAAGAGACAAGATGAGATCTTTCTGAATCAAGGGAAGTATGTAGTGGAAACCATAAAGAGGTTCAAGATGTTGGATTACAAGGCAATGACTACACTTATGGTATGAAATATGAAGTTGTTGCAGGACACAACCTCAAATATTGTCGATGTTACCTTATATAGGAAGATGGTGGCTTTTTTGATGTACTTGAAAAACACGAGACCAGATATATTTTTTGATGTGAACACCATGAATCAGTATATGGAGCAGCCTAGGTAGGTTCATTTAGTCGCAACAAAACATGTGATGAGGTACCTTAAGGGTACATTATATTATGGTCTCATGTATGTGATAGACCATGAGTTTGGGTTATATGGATATTCAGATTTAGATTGGGCCGACAATATTCCTCATTGAAAAAGTACTTCAACATATTTCTTTAGTTTTGGCTCCAATATGGTTTCATGGAGTAGGAAGAATAAATCATGTGCAACACTCAGTATGACTTAGGTCGAATATCTGGTAGCATGTACAACATGTAAAGAAGCAGTGTGGCTTTAGAAGCTATTGTATTGGTTATTTGGTCTCAAAAGGGAGGCGAGATGCATTTGGTGTGACAACTAGAGTTGCATGAAGTTGTCATAGAATCTGGTGTTCCATGACAGGTCGAAGCATATCGAGATAAAATATCACTATATCAGGGATATGGTGCAGAGGGGAGAAGTGAGGCTCCAATACATGGCTACTAAGGAGAAGGTTGTAGATGTGTTGACCAAACCACTGTCGAGGATGAAGTTAGAGAACTTCAGGGACATGCTTGGCATGGTCCCTCTTTAGAAGGAGTGATGAGGTACATATGCATTGCGGAGTAGTGGATGTCCTGGGGATATGTTGTATCTATTTGAGAGCTACCCATAGGCCTTTGATGCATTGGCTGTGAAGTCACATGGATGCACATTGTTAGCTCCCAAAATGAAACCGTCCTTTTGGTCAAGTTTTGTGGTGGATAGCATGGCTATCGGTAGTTTCCTCAGTTCATTTTTGAGTTTTTATAACTGCAAAACTTAGGTTTTAGTTTTTGTGTTATAAAATAATATGACCCATAAAGTCTTATTTTCAAAATTTTCATGATTCACTTTCAACAGCTAACGTGTGTCCAAAAGTTGAGTGTTAGCTGGGGAAAGTGGTGACTTTCAGCAGCTAAGGAGCACTTCTCATAGGTCTGTGCGTTGTTGAAAGTGGTGAATTTCAAAATATCCAAGAATCAGTATCGCGGGTCGTGCGCTGGTGAAAGTGGAGACTTTCCACAACTAACAGGGGTTTTCCACAGGACCTTACGCTGGTGAAAGTGGAGACTTTCCACAGCTAACAGGGGTTTTCCACAAGACCTTGCACTGGTGAAAGTGGTAAATATCAACAACTAAGGGGCGTTTTCCACAGGCCGTTGGCTGAAGAAAGCGAGAATCACGTGCGTGGTATCCACATCTAAAGGAAAATGATGATATGATCATCCCACGTCAGGCAAATCCAAATCACGTGCTGATGAAAGTGGGTAATGATGGAAACTCAATTCTACACGTCAAAATAGGATTTCCATGTGAATCCGGCTCAGAAACTCACGCTCCACAATCATGGCATCAGGGATGGAAAATTCGAATTTAGTGGTGCAGGTACAAAGGATGTAATGTCGGCCTGACAACATCAAATCAAATTGTGGTTTCCATATCACATATCATTCATGGAGGTATGCTAAAGTTTCAAATGTTTTAAAACAGAGCCGACTCCCTAAGTGCTTTCAACAGCACAAAACCTCGGCTCGAATAGCAGTTGTAGGGGTTAATACACAGAATTGTTTGGATTTCCGAGCTACAGAATGTCGAGAAGACGTAGTGGTTCTCTACTCAGGAGAGAGATGGATAGCTTATCTTTTCTACAAACACATCCCGAAGTCCAGAAGCATTTTTCAAACACAAGGTGTATGGAATTCATTGAGAGGTTACAAAACGGTTGCCACCAGTCTACAACAAAAGATTTTGCCAAGACTTTCAATGGGAACAAAGCTCGTGTTGGGTCCATGGAAATTAGAGTAGATGAAGCTGTCATTGCTGCAACAACAAGCCTTCCAAGAACAGGTCAGAGATGGTTTTAAACCACTTCTCCCAAAAATTTGGATTTCAGAGCTTATTTGAAAGAGGGGTACAGGCACAAGGCATGGAAAAAAGGTATGTTGGTTTCCTATCTAGAAGAAGAATGACAGGAGCTATTCAAAGGCATCCAACTGTACATTACCTCGGAGGTCAGGTATGATAAACTTATGATGTATCACATCAAACTCCTGAACCATTTCACAGGAAAGACTCCCCTTAATTTACCTTTTTTCCTACATAAAAGTTTGACTAAGGTTTGCAAGAAGATTAGGGCTCAACCCTTGAGCATAAAAAGTACTTTATGCCACTTCGGCCTCATAAAATTAATCATCCTGGAGGAATTGAAACAACAGGGAATGAGCTAGGATCATTTTCTATTCTGGAAGGGTTTTGAAACACAGACCCAGCTTGCAAATGAACCAGGAAAAGGTTCAAAGAAACAGTCTTCTCCTCAAAGTAGTTCAAGAAAAAGAAGGACCCTGCCAGGACCTCCAGAAGACAGAATTTCTGGAGTAAATCCCCGCAGGTCGAAGAAAAGGTTAAACTTTGAGCAGAACACAGAGAAGACCACAGAGCGTCCTACAGAGCAGAGTACAGAGAAGAGAACCAATATATTGAACTTGCCCTATTCAGACTCAGAATCAGAGCAACAAGATCAATGCCCTGTCACCAAAAGTCCTGAGCAGTCAACTGAGTGTGCACAAAACTATGAGACTTTCACCCAGACAGAGGAAGGAGAAACATCAAAAAGCTCCAAGTCAAGGAAATCTCAGAAAATCAAGCATCTGAAAGAGGTCATTGCTCAGCAAGAGGTCTTGGAACGGGTAATTAAAGAAATGTATAAGAAGTTGTCTGATAACTTCGCCAAAACCAATGTTGCGTTTGAGAGATTGGCTAAGGAAAGTGTTAAAGAGAAGAAGAAGAAGAAAAAACTCACCAAAGATTAGAATAGTCTCTAGTGGCTTTCCAAACGACTTAAAAGGCAGATAAGAAGGTTGAAACAAAAACAAAGGCAAAAACGCCATCCAGACTTGAAGGTACTTGCTCAAGTCATTGTTAATATGCAAGGTGAGAAAGCTGAAACACATTGAGTTTTGACGGAATCAAAATTTTGAAGGTGAAAACTCGTTTTGGGTGCAGTCTGAGCTTTCACCAGCACAAAGCGATATTTTATGACCCATTAGCTGTTGAAAGTGGGGACTTTCAACAACTAATCAGCGAAATATTAAACGAGTTAGTTGTTGAAAGATGGAAAAGTATTTTTTTGAATCCAAGGACAGAACAGATCATTTTGAACAGGTTTTGAAGGAGTTCCAGAGTATCAATAGACTATCAGATTGCATGCAAAGGGCTCAGCATCAGAGGTTCGAGAGAATTTTGGCAACCACATGCAAAACCATTTCCTCAAAAATCGACCATGAACGTTGGAGAGATCCAACTGTCAAAACAGGTGTCCTGACATTCTTCACCACATTGCAGATACCAGGAGCTGAAGGATGCAGATGGAAAATTTTGGAGATTGAAGCCAGTTCGGGTTCTAAGTTTAGTTGTTAAGACTTTATTTTTCAAGTTGTTGAAATAGATTTGAATTGTTTTTATTAAATACATATCCATGTTTTTAGGATCTGTAAAACAAATTGTAAGAGCTTATAAAGGCCTACTTTTGATATGAGATAAAGGGTTCAAACTAGGAGATATTTAATGCCATTGTATAGACTCTTTTTGCAGAAATAAAGTGGAGTTTCCTTTTGTTTGCAATACCAGAATTATTCATCTTTCATTCTCTGTACTTTAATTTCAGTTTATTTTAGTTCATAAAGACTGTTACCTCTTTGTTGAACTCA
>ML784509.1:51632-102774 GCA_009831015.1 Picea engelmannii
GATAACTTCGCCAAAACCAATGCTGCATTTGAGAGATTGGCTAAGGAAAGTGTTAAAGAGAAGAAGAAGAAGCAAAAACTCACCAAAGATTACAATAGTCTCTGGTGGCTTGCCAAATGACTTAAAAGGCAGATAAGAAGGTTGAAACAAAAAGAAAGGCAAAAATCCCATCCAGACTTGAAGGTACTTGCTCAAGTCGTTGTTAATATGCAAGGTGAGAAAGATGAAACACACTGAGTTTTAACGGAATCAAAATTTTGAAGGTGAAAACTCGTTTTGGGTGAAGTATGAGCTTTCACCAGCGCAAAGCGATATTTTATGACCCGTTAGCTGTTGAAAGTGGCAACTTTCAACAGCTAACCAGCGAAATATTAAACGAGTTAGTTGTTGAAAGATGGAAAAGTATTTTTTTGAAGCCAAGGATAGAACAGATCATTTTGAACAGGTTTTGAAGGAGTTCCAGAGTATCAATAGACTATCAGATCGCATGCAAAGGGCTCAGCATCAGAGGTTCGAGAGAATTTTTGCAACCACATGCAAAACCATTTCCTCAAAAATCGACCATGAACGTTGGAGAGATCCAACTGTCAAGACAGGTGTCCTAACATTCTTCACCACATTGCAGATACCAGGAGATGAAGGATGCAGATGGCAAATTTTGGAGATTGAAGACAGTTTGGGTTCTAAGTTTAGTTGTTAAGACTTTATTTTTCAAGTTGTTGAATTAGATTTGAATTGTTTTTTATTAAATACAGATCCATGTTTTTAGGATCTGTAAAACAGATTGTAAGAGCCTATAAAGGCTTACTTTTGATATGAGATAAAGGGTTCAAACTGGGAGATATTCCATGCCATTGTATAGACTCTTTTTGCAGAAATAAAGTGGAGTTTCCTTTCGTTTGCAATACCAGAATTATTCATCTTTCATTCTCTGTACTTTAATTTCAGTTTATTTTAGTTCATAAAGACTGTTACCTCTTTGTTGAACTCATAGGCTTGAAATTAAAGGATTCCTTGTTGTCTTGTATTAGGCCCTACTTTCACTAGTATTGGAAAATCAAGAATAGTTTTCTCCATACTCTCTTTCAATTATTGGATCTGGTTATTGTTTACTGAAAGCACTGTATCTTTAGATGTGTGATGAGGTTTTTCTTATACAAACCATTGAAGACCCCATTGTCCCAAACACCTACAAATCATTATTTCTAAGTTACCAAGCATCCTTAGCCTACAACCCTAAGGAGTTTCTTGGAGTGATAACACACATGATGAGGTACATATGCATTGCAGGGTAGTAGAGGTCATGGTGGCATGTTGAAGCTATTTGAGCGTTACCCACAGGTCTTGGATGCATTGACTGTGAAGTCATGTTGTACTATGAATATCCGATGACGTATAGATTCATATATTCAATAGTCAATGGTCATGATCTTGTGTGGCAATAAAGAATACCTTCCTAGTTAAAAGGGACTATTGGTATTTTGATGTAACTATGGAAGATATTCTTTTGTATTTGTATTGGTCAAACCTAGAGAAGGTTGTTGTAATCTTATTGTATTAATTGGATCAGAATAAATTATTATTTTATTTCTATCCTTATTGTAAAAGTCAAAATGACCCCTCTTAGGGTTGCGTCTTTTAGAGAGTCAAGTTATGTGTATAAAAAGAGGTTGATTTCCTCTCATTTGTACACACACACACAACTCGCCTTCTCTTGTGTATATGGATCATAGCAAAGGAGGTCTAGAACATGAGGTCTTGGTTTCTTGGTCTTTGGTATCTTGGTCTTGGTCTATTTGTTGAGAGATATAACGTGACATTGTACTAGCTGAAGGAATCTATACTAAAGAATCAATTGTTGGGTTTTCTCCCCCACGATGGTTTCCCATGATATATCTTATGTTCAATGATTGTTTATCTTTCAGTGATTTTATTACATGAAATTGTTAATGAATGTTAAAGAAGATAATTGTAACTTCTAAAATTCTAACATATAGCACAGACCAATTTTTCCTTCAACTTATTTTTAACCATCTCCAATATCTAACCTGCAAATGGGAATGTAATAAAAATACAAGTAATTTTTTCAGAATTGGATTTGCACAGTGGACAACGAATTAGACCTATCCAACCTCTTTTAAGGAGGTTGTACCATGTCAACATCTTGTTGTTGAGGGCAATCCACATGGTTACTTTACATCTAGGGGGAATTTAAACTTCCAGTGATATGTTGATATTATTTTGGAAAAGATTTCCAAATAGATTGGCTAAAGTTGGGCTAGTCATAAGGGTCCTATTATTATATTATTAGAGGGATTGCTTTTATTCCCGCTTTTAAAAATATGTACAATAAGACTTTGAGTCCAAGGTTTATGGATCTCTTGTTTAGCTACTAAATTCAAGGGCTTATGTATGTGAGGGATGGGGATAGGACCCTCCAATTTTTAAGATTTTAGATTGGTAGGATTCAATGTCCTTAGCTTTCCCTTTTGCAAGTTGCTTAACCCAAAATTTTATGTCTTTTATAGAAAAAAATTTAACCTTTGTAGAAATGTTTGGAATTCCATCTATGACATTAGGGGATTTTTAAAGATTTTAAAGGTAGGAATTCTAATGCCTTGGAGGAATCATATTGTTTTCGTTAGTTTTACAAGTTAGAATTTGCCTCAAGAATTTCGTCGGATCTAGAATCTATAGGTAGAAAAGATTATATATATGTGTATGTGTGTAGTGTATTTTTTGCTTTTTATTAGGGATTTTTATCTACTTATCTTATTATATTTTAAGGACTAATTGGAAGCATCCCTAATGACTTTTCTAGCAATTTTACACTAGTTATCATACCAAGGGTTGGTTGTCCTATTTTTCTTTTTACACAATACTTTGATAGAGAATTTTTTAATGAAAGTAGAGAGAGTTGTCTTGAAATTATGATAGAGGTATTCCATATTGTTCTTATATAATAGGAGATTTAATTCACTATTTAATTCTTTTAAGAAAATATCAACATTATTTTTACCAAAAAAACAAGTATCTTTAATTATAATTCCAATAAAGCTTTTTGTATATGACAAAGTTTAAAGTTACTATTAAAAATATATAATTACGCTGAAAGGCGTATACCTATTGACAATGGGCAGATTTAATAGGGGTTTAGTGCTTAATAAGTTTTCTATGGACAAGATTAAATATGGCTGGAATATTCTTAGTAGTCACACAAAATAAATGGTTGCGATTTCAATCATTAACTTCCTAGCTATTATAAAGACATCTGTTTATGTGTTTACTTTTTTACATTTAACTAATCATATTTAAAAATTACTTTGATAGCTAACTGATTGCCACCTAAGTGATTGAAAGAAATTAAAATATTAACACCAATAAATGAAGCTCAATTATTTATTTGTTAATCAATAATAAAATTTAATATATTATTTTAAGGATTCTTTTCATCTTATCAACTTTTTGACGTTGATCAACCACAATTATGTGGTTGTGCTAGTCTAATATCACATAATATCACATAACCACAAGATTACTACTACACTACTTCCATGTACTTAAAAACTTCAATATAATTAAATAACTTACACATAGTTATATATAACTCATCAAGGTATCATTCTAATAACAATTGATTTCTCTTATTGTAGCTTTATTACAATTCTCACCACTATAACTAACACCCATGATGTTACATTCATACTATGTCGTATGGCTTAATCATTTGGCATTGGAGGTATTAAAAAGATTAAGAACTAATAAAATTTAAAAATTTAGACTCTTAATTTTAGAGTACACTAAATTTAACTTGGACAACTACTACGAGGAATTTATAACGTTGGAGACGACTGGGATGGAACTAGTGTTATTCTGCAATCTTTGTGCCCTTTCTTTGCTTCGGTTTACAGTTGCTTAAATTGGGCATGGCACTATTGTTTCCTACCTGATGAAGGCGGTTAATTCTAGGCTTCATCTCTTCAAGCAAGCCATTATCTTGGTACCACTGTAAATTTGTAAGGAAGAAGAATATTTCAGTTTCCATTGTATAGTTGTGCATTTGTTTATAAATTTAGATAATTTTCCATCAACCTTCATGCACAATCTGGATAAAATAACACCTAACCATGCAATTAAAATATTATTTTTTGTAAAACAAAATTAATTATTAATTTTTTTTTATTAATTTTAATAATATATATTTTAAAATTTTATAAAGTTTATTTAACTATATATTAATAACTTAAATTAATAAAAGTATGTGGTTATAAAATAAGTAAACTTTATTGTTTTTTTTTTTTTGCTTGATTTAATATTATTAAGTTATTTGTAACTTATATTGATGATGGTGGTGGTGGTTGATATCTAGTGAGATCCAAATTGGTCTATAGAATCTTAAGAAAAGTAAAAGATTATTTGTATTTCTTTAAAACGTTAATTCCATGCTTGAAAAACATTACGAGAAGCCTTCCAAGATCACTAAAGTTTTGATGACTTAGAATGTTAAGAAGGTGGGTATTGTGACAAATATTTTGAAATTGAGATCTAATTTGGGTATACTGTAGGGAATTTTAAAAGAACTTTCTTTTCATCTTCAACCCTGCATGTGTCACAAATGTGAGAGATTCTTTCTTGTCATGGTGTTTTGGGGATTGGACAAAGCCTAGTTTCACAATGCACCTCATGAGAATTAGTTCTTATTTTAGCAATATTGTTTCTCTTCTTTACTCTTGTCAAAAGAGAGAGATGCTTTTGATTTTCAAGGTTAGGGTCACCTCCTTATAATATCTTAATATTTTTTTATCCTCTAATTATTTATCACACCATAGATTCTCCTTAAATTTAGCTTGTACAATATTTTTAATATCATCCATATTCTGTAGAATAACTTCTTCTTTTATTCCCCAATGATTTAGCCAAGATTTCGCATCATTATGTCATCCCTTCTATCCAAGAGACATGTATTACAATTATCACAGAAAATCTCAGTGTAACCATTATAGGTGACATTTGTGCTTCTCAAACGTTGAAGCACCCATTTCACTGCAACACTTGAATTTGTCATGTATCTTACAACATCATTAGCATGTGAAACATCTAGTCTTAACCATTTCATCACATACAACAGACCTCCTACTGAACTTACAGGAGACATAACATTTTCTTCTTTATAGACAGGCCCTATGCTTGAAGAAAAATTATAATGCAAAGCAAGAGGGATAAAAAATGGTTTTACAATGTTCATACCGAACTCCAACCACAACTTACCATTATCATCTTTGTGTATTTCCATGCCCATAATTTTTTTTGCTTTTCCTTGATCCCTCATCTGAATTGTCCTATCCACCTAAGTCATTTTCTTACTGATTTTATCCATGCTTCAGCTTGCATAGAGCATATCATTCCTACCTATTAGCGTCGGAAGTCACCCCTGGATTGCAGCAGGAGCAGAGCCCAATGCCCATCAGCTTATTGTCACGTTTTGTTTAATGGGGTGATCAAATGGAGGTTAACTCAAACGACGTGGTTCCAACTCCAAAACTAGGATAGGCATGCATGGGCAAGTGAGGTCTTAGATAACTTCAGACAGTGAGTTGTAGTAAGGGTGAGTAGGGGGAAGACTTGTATAAGAGAGATGCAAAGGTCTGTCATAAACACCAGGTTCCTAACAGACTGTGGAAGAAGACATTTAAACACAAGATCTTCTTACGCTCAAACGTAGAAAACCAGAGAAAACAATAGTGCCACAATAAATCCTTTATCACAACATAATTGCCATAATTCGTGCGAATCAGTCGATCACGAACTCTCTTAGTATAGATGAAAACTAGATGGAGTAAGAAAGATTGTCTTTCATAAAAAAAGAAATCTCACATATAGATGCATAACCAGAGAACTAGAGTGTGTTAAAACTTTACAATCGGGAGCTTCGCTCTACCATCGATACCTTCCAAAATACAAAAACTCAGTACATATACTTGGGTAGATTTTCCCAACAGAGGCGTGCTCACCCTTCAAGGCGTAGCGTCTCTTCAATCAATCTTCGGGCGGAAGTCCTTTGTCAGACGTCTCCTTAACTTCGCATGGCCTTTGCAAGGGAGGAGTAGATGAACCAGTAAATGCCAAGTTAGCGTGTGCAGACCTCCTCCAGCTAGTTGAGAACCCGACATGGCTTCTCTGAAAAAATGGGTACACAGGACCCTCTCAAGAAGTTCGCTTGCCAGACCCTCCATTCCTCGCATTTAATGAATGAGGAGAGGTTTCAACCACCCTTTCTCGCCTTCATTTATTCCAAGAAAAAACCAGGACCGAGGTCGGATCAAATGGCACTTGGAGATCGCGGTAATTCCTTTTGTGAACATACACGACGCCTTCGGCCCTTCCTGAGTAGCTCTCTTCTTTCACAAATGACCATGGGCTCTGGCCACGTGCTTATCCCCAAGGCGCCCTCAGCGTTCGCAAATGGGAAGGAGTTGATCCTTGCTTATCATAGTTGTAATGGGCGAAACACCAAGATGGCTCAATTGAGTCGCCACGCATCCTTCAAATCTGACGTTCCTAAACTCACCCGATGTTGTTGTGGGCCCCAGGTCCTAAATGCTCTCGCTACTTCGCGTACCGGGATATGACGGAGTTTCTTTTTTCGCTTCAAAACCGCGATGGGAGAAAAGGTGGGAAGCCTAATCGTGCATCAGGTGTCCGTTTCAAATGGACGGCTGAGACTGTCCCCTGATACTGTGGGCCCAACTTTAAAAGTTATTTCGAATTCGCGATTCGGGAGTTCGTGGGTCAAATACCCTCAGCTCCCTTTTCTAAACTCCCGATCCCCGAGATGGAGATACGGGTCGGGCCTCCTGTCTGGTCAACGCTCTCTGCATGTAGCCGTCAGCTAGAACCCAAGTACTAATCCCTCTCGCAACTCGTGGCTTCACGAGATGGAGTATCGAACTTTGGCATTCTCCCCTCGTGAAGTCCCGAGATGCGATGTTCAGCGAAGGTTGACCCCCTCTGGGCACTTTTCATAACTCACAATCTCGCGCAACTAAAAGACATAGTCCGTCCTCTGAACTTACGAAACCCGAGCTCAAGAAATAACAATGCGCTTGATCTGCTAGCGATCAACGGTCCTTGTAACTTCACGAGTGCCTCCCAAAATATTTTGACCGTTGACTTCCTTAAAAATTTTAGCACTATACTTGACGCGACTCGGTTAATCTGCAATTATCCATCAATTGTTTCTCTGCTCTGTCGCTGAATCATTTCCGCTGAAGAATGCAATGCCCGCTCTCTTGATTTTAAGTTCGAAAAGGATTTATTTTGTGCGCTGCGCCTGGGCGCTCCTTGTGCAACCTGCAGGCCCGTATATCCCTATGCCGAAGACAAGTAATGTTGCTAACATTAGGCTCCATGGGGGATAGAGTCATCCATGTGATGCTCTAAGGACTCATTTTGCAGTTCCAGTGCCTTGTTGTTGGGCTATGTTGTCATTTACTAAGCCGAAACAATAAAAGTAGAAACAAAGAACAGAAAAGAAAATATTTACAAAATATAGGAGCCACCGAAGGCTCAGAAAAAACATTTTTTAAGAAAATGCCCATTTACTGGGCCGCTGAAAACTTCTTCGCTCTCCAAATCCTGCAACCTGTAAGTGTTATTTGAGAAAACTTTAGAGATTTTGAAGGGGTCGATCCACAGGGCTTCAAATTTTCCGTGTTTTCCCTTGTCTTGCTTAGGAGCGTCCCATTTTAGCACCAGGTCTCCTGTCTGGAACCGCTCCTTCTTGGCCTTCTTATCGAAAACCTGCTTGACCCTCTGCTAATGGTCCCAAATTCTGTCCCTTACCTTCTCTCTGACCTGTTGGACTTCCACCAGTTGATGAATCCTTTTGATCATGTCATTGGGCTCTTCTTGATAATCCTGGAAGAACTTCGCTACGGGAATGGCCAGCTGAGAAGGAAAGACAACTTCTTCTCCGTATACTAACTGGAAAGGGGAGATACCTATAGATCTCTTTGTAGTCACCCGATCAGCCCATAGAGCGAATTTCAGCTTTGAATTCCAAGCCCTTTTGTTGTCCTCCAATAATCTTTTGATGATCCTTATGAGACTTTTATTGGAGGGTTCTGCTAAACCATTTCCCTGGGGATAGTACAGAGTGGAGTGAATCATCTTGATTTCAAATTACTCACAGAATTTAACCAGTGGTTCAGCCTTGAATGAGGTTGCATTATCTGTAACGATCTTTCTTGGGCAGCCGAACCTTACGACGAGGTCTTCCAAGAATCCAATGATTACCTTGTGGGAAGTACTCTCGGTGGGGATAGCTTCAATCCACTTAGTAAAGAAATTTGTGGCGGTCAGGATCCATCTGTGCTGCCCGCTGGAAGCCGAGTGGATTTCTCCAATAAAATCTAGGCCCCATTGCTGGAAAGGTCCCGAAACAACTATAGGCTGTAAAGGCAGAGACTTGAGTTGTTGTTTTCCTGAAAATCTTTGGCAGGTGATACAGGCTCTAACTCCTCTATGGACATCAGCGAACAAGGTAGGCCAGTAGTACCCAGCTCTGAGAATTTTGTGGGTTGTAGTCTTCCAGGAATGGTGCCCTCCACACAGGACGATGTGAAATTAGACCATGATCATGTCGGCCTCTTGTGGATCCATGCATTTTAAAAGCACCCCCAGGGGGTCTTTCCAGTATAAAATTTGATCAATAAGGCAGTACCTGACTGCCCTGAGCTTCAGAGCTCTTTCTTTGTTTCTTTGCAGGCCATCTGGGGGCTGCAACTCCCATAGAAAATATATGACATCCTTATACCAAGGACATTGAGCCAATGGGGGCTCTCTTTGAGGGTCTATTTCAGACAACTGACCCCGCTGAATTCCTGAGCATTCATTCATGAAACTTACCCCCAAAGCTTGGCAATTGGCTTCAGCCAGTAGCTTGGCCAAGCCTTGACCTTTGATCAATTTGGTAGGCCTTATTTCCAAGTCAAATTCCAAGATCTTGGCTATCCATTTACTTCTCCTCCCCTCTATGTCGGGCTGTACCAGGATGTCCTTCACAGAGGTTGAAGGAACATAAGCGATCACCTTTGAGTGCAAGACATAGACTCTGAAAAGCCTTGAGAGCTTTCACTAAAGCATAGGCCTGTTTCTCCATGATTTCATACCCGAGCTCTACATCTTTTAATTCCCTGCTAAAGAAGGCAATGGGTTTCTCTCGCCCTTCCTCATTTCTCTGCAACAAGACCGCTGCTAATGTATCAAAAGAAGTGAAAGAGAAGATTAGGAAATCTTTGGAATAGTCGGGACTGATCAACACAAGTGCCTCATTCAATGCTCTTTTTATTTGGACAAAAGATTCCCTGGGTTCATCGGTCCATTTCACTTCGTTTCCCTTCTTGAGCATGGTTGTGATGTGTTTCACTAACTCAGCAAAATTCAAGACGAATCTGCTCAAAAAATTAATCTTCCCCAAAAAGGCCTGAACTTCCTTCTTAGATCTGGGAAGTGACAGGGTCTGAATTGCCTCTACCCTGCTAGGGTCAATCCTCACTCCTTCTGCTGATACTATATGGCCTAACAACTTCCCTTCTTTTATAGCAAACAAATATTTCTTGGGATTTAGGGAAAGGCTGAATCTTCGACATTTTGAGAAGACTCTCCTTAGGTGACAACAGTGCTCTTTGTCGGACCTCGAGAAGGCTATGTAGATGGCTCGCTGAAATGTCGCTCCTGCATTCATCAGTCCAAATGGAATTTTGGCATACATGAATGTGCCCCAAGGGGTGGTGAAGGTTGTCTTTTCTCTGTCTTCAGGCATGACCGATATCTGATTATAGCCAGAAAAACCGTCGATCATGGAAATCCTAGATGCACCAGTTACCCTCTGCAATATGTGCTCCATGTTGGGCAAGGGATAATTGTCTTTCTTTGAGCTCCTATTCAGGTTCCTGAAGTCGACACAGAGCTTGATTTCCCCGCTTTTCTCCCTTACTAGAACCAAATTGGCCACCAAATCGGAATATCTCAGGGGGACGATGATCTGGGCTTCTAACATCTTTTTCACTTCTTTCTCCATGACAGGCAACAACATGGGATTTATCTATCTTAGATTCTGCCTGAATGGATTAGCCCCTTCCTTTAATGGGATCTTGTGTTTAATTATGGATGTATCATAGATCTTGAGGTCTTCGTAGGTCCATGCAAACACATCAGCAAATTCTTTCAGCAAATCAGTATATTCGGCCCTCTGCTCTGTGGTCAAACTCCTTGACAGCTTGACAAATTTAGGCTCCTCCTGTGTGCCAATGTTGCACTCAGCTGTATCAGCATCTTCAACTGAGGCCCTACCCTTTATTGCCACATCATTCCCATTGAACAATATTTCTAAAGGAATAATTCCCCTCGGAATGTGATTGCTAGGCAGCTGAATAATCTGGTGGTTAGCAATTTTATTTAAAAACACCTCGAGGTGAGGGTTATCTTCTGTATCAGGATCTTGATCAATGTGCAACACAGAAAATTCATCAACAGACTGGAGAAACTTCTCGATTTCCAGATCATCCTCGAACACCTTCCAATGCTTGACATTGTTTGGTACAGAAGGCCTATATTTTATTTTAACATCAGAGTTGACCATAGGCGACAGAGGAACTTTGAGAAAACTAGATGAGACAGCTAAAGAATCGGCCACAACATTATCCTCCCTCGGAATAAAAGAGATATTGAAGGTTGAGAAGAAATTGTCAATTAGGTCCCATGCTTCATTTCTGTACTTTCTGAGTCGAGGGGGCTTAGCTTGATAAGCGTTTCTGATCTGTTGGACCATCAACTCTGCATCTCCGAACACTGCTATCTCTCGAATTCCCATTTCCCTTGTAGCTCTCAATCCTAGAACAAGGGATTCATAGTCTTCCAAATTGTTAGTGGTTTCGAATTCCAGCTTATATGATAGGGACATGGTTTCCTGAGAAGGGGACACAAAAAACACCCCAGCACCAGCGCCTTCCTTGGAACAGGCTCCATCAAAAAACATTTTCCAAACGGGGGTGATGGAGGGAGGAAATCACGAGGAGTGGTGGGATGCTTTCTGAGTTCAAGAGGAGGCTCGGGAGAATGAGTGAGTTGCAGTAAACTGGAACCTAAATTAGTGTCTAAGGAAAAAATAGGATGGTTGGTGGGATTATCTTCATCACTGATTATATAGGCCAATTGGGCTTCCCTATATAGCCTCCTATGTTCTCCTCCAAACACCGGGATAGTAGCATAGGTTAGTTCCATCTGCAAGGTTCCCCCAGTCTTTTTATCCAAGATATTGATAAAAACATACCAAACTTGGGGGGGACATCAACCACTACAATATCCATGACCACACTTTTCATGGGCAACTGAAACAAGATCACGACCAGGTCTTTGATAACTCCTAGACATTGAACCTTTCTGGAGTCAAAGGAATAGAGGTCATGATAGGTTCGGGTGACATCTAGCCCTAATTATTCCATGATAGTTTTGGGCATGAGGTTGTGATAAGCCCTTGAATCCATCAAGCAGTTGTGCAGTACCTTGTCATGTATGTTCAAGGAAGTGTAGAAGGGAGGGGATGAGTCATTCCTGCCTTCTACCATAGGACCTAGAATAACTGCAGGCTTTTCATCTTGCAAATTAATGGAGTCTGTGGGAAGGCTTGAGACCTCAGACTGTAAAATCTCAGAGAAGCGTTTCTTGAACCCTTCATGTTTAATCAGCTCAGTTAGGGGTACAGGGATTCTGATCTTTTGAATTTCATGTTCGAAATTAAAAGAAGATGTAAGCTTCAGAATTTCTCTTATTTCGGGAACATGACTCTGGACTATGGGAGAGAGGGGTCGGGTCTTCTTAACTCTGTGACCGTCCACTACCTCATTAGCAGGATTCTCTGTTCTAGTAGACTGCTCAGGGATGTCAGGCGCTATAGTATTTTTATTGGACCTCAGATCATATTTGCCTTGGTCGCCACTAGTCTTGTTTCCCTTGCTCGGTTCATTTAGATGACTGTCCATGAGAGACTCCTCATATGCTGATTGAGTCAGATGAGGAAAAGGAGGAGTTTCTCCGAAGCAATGGATTTCAGGATCCAGCTCATCTGTTTCCCCTTCTTCCCCCTTAGCCACAAAATTGTTTTGGAAAGGGGTCTGAATTTTCTGGTCTTCTCTGTCTCTTCTCCTTTCTCTTTGCATAGTCGGGGGAGTAATATTGTTTGGCCTCCTGAAACCTCCTTTGTTTTTAGCGCTTTGAGGGCCCTTTTATTCCTATCTCCCTTCCACTTTCATTCTCTCCATCGTTGCAGACAGAGACTTCACCATCTTGGTCAGTTCATCCACTTGAGGGTGGGGCACTGATGGGCTAGAGGTTGAGGCTTCGAATATTGCCTTTCTTCTGTCTGTGGTGGCCTTGTTCCTCAATCTATCAGCTGCTAATACATTGGATTCCACTTCTATGGCCGCATATTTCATTTGAGCCAAGGAGGTGGCTCTTCTTTCTCTCAATAACAGACAGAAATTGGGGCCAAATGCACTGGCATAAGAAATCTTGGTCGAGGCTTCTGAAGGCTTTATTTCGGCGGGGATCTTGTTATACATCTTATTGAATCTTTTGGAGAAGTTGGAGACAGACTCTCCATCTATCTTCTTCAAAGATCCGAACTATGTCATGTAATACATGAAATCTTTCCTATCTCCCCACTGCCTCAGGAAAGCACTATCCAGGGCTTCGATCCCAGCAATAGATCCAGGGGCCAATCCTCTAAACCACTTCCTCACCTCAACATCCAGGCTCTGAACGAAGACTCTCATCTAGACATCTTCATTTTCAATGTTGAGGCTGTCTGCGTAACCGTAGAAAGAAGAAAGGTGCTCTTCCGCAGTTATGTCTCCTTCCCCAGTGAACTTGGGCATAGACTTCAAGTAGTCTCCAGCAGGGAGAGGATTCATAGGATGAGGTAGGATTAAGGGAGCATATCTGGCAGCGACTATGGCATCCATTCTATTCACAGGGGGATTAGCACCAGCCATAGGAATATTAGGTGGAGGAGAACTTGGAGGAGAAGGAGTTCGTGAAGGGGCTACTGGGAATGAGTCTCGAAGTGGAGTGGGAAACGAGAGGGGATTCAAAGAGAAGGATAACGATCTCAAGTCGGCGGGTGCTCCCCTTTGTGGAGGAGTTGGAAAATATTATGTAGTCCTGGGTTTGTGCCAATGTACATCTTCAGAGGAGAGGGGAGTGACAAGGATTTCTCCCTCCAATCCCAGACTAGGAGGGGAAAACTCAGCAGGAACACTCCCGAAATTCAGGAAATAGAAAACTTCAGAAAACGGTCTGCTGGGAAGCTGAGGAGAAGAAAATGGAGTTTCTAGAGAAGGAGATAGTGGATTACCTGGTTCAGCGGTGGAAGCTTCTCCTTTAGAGTCCTTTCCTTTTCTGAAAATCACCTTTGGATCAGTTTCAGGTGTAGCTAGGGGCAGCTTTGGATGAGACCGCGTGTGTCTGCCTTTGAAAGCCACAATTAATAGAGCACGTTCTCCCCAATGGAGTCGTCACAATGGATTCGCCAGGTGCACAGTAGCAATCTTCAAAGGCTTTGATACCCGATGCACCTTCAGAATCAGAGGTTCAATGTCGTTCAACCCTGAAGAAAATTTTCAACTTCATCCCCGACAACGGCGCCAGAAATGTTAGCGTCGGAAGTCACCCCTGGATTGCACCAGGAGCAGAGCCCAACGCCTATCAGTTTATTATCACGTTTTGTTTAATGGGGTGATCAAATGGAGGTTAACTCAAACGACGTGGTTCCAACTCCAAAACTAGGCTAGGCATGCAAGGGCAAGTGAGGTCTTAGATAACTTCAGACAGTGAGTTGTAGTAAGGGTGAGTAGGGGGAAGACTTGTATCAGAGAGATGAAAAGGTCTGTCATAAACATCAGGTTCCTAACATACTGTGGAAGAAGACATTTAAACACAATATCTTCTTACACTCAAACGCAGAAAACCAGAGAAAACAATAGTGCCACAATAAATCCTTTATCACAACATAATTGCCATAATTCGTGCGAATCAATCGATCACGAACTCTCTTAGTATAGATGAAAACTAGATGGAGTAAGAAAGACGGTCTGTCATAAAACAAGAAATCTCACATACAGATGCATAACCAGAGAACTAGAGTGTGTTAAAACTTTACAATCGGGAGCTTCGCTCTACCATCGATACCTTCCAAAATACAAAAAATTAGTACATATACTTGGGAAGATTTTCCCAACAAAGGCGCGCTCGCCCTTCAAGGAATAACGTCTCTTCAATCAATCTTTGGGCGGAAGTCCTTTGTTATACGTCTCCTTAACTTCACATGGCCTTTGCAGGGGAGGCGTAGCTGAACCAGTAAATGCCAAGTTAGCGTGTGCAGACCTCCTCCGGCTAGTTGAGAACCCGGCATGGCTTCTCTGAAAAAATGGGTACACAGGACCCTCTCGAGCAGTCCACTTGCCAGACCCTCCATTCCTCGCATTTAATGAATGAGGAGAGGTTTCAACCACCCTTTCTCGCCTTCATTTATTCCAAGCGAAAACCAGGACCGAGGTTGTATCAAATGGCACTTGGAGATCGTGGTAATTCCTTTTGTTAACATACACGATGCCTTCGGCCCTTCCTGAGAAGCTCTCTTCTTTCACAAATGACCACGTGCTTATCCCCAAGGCGCCCTCGACGTTCGGGAATGGGAAGGAGCTGATCCTTGCTTATCATAGTTGCGATGGGCGAAACATCAAGATGGCTCAATTGAGTCGCCACGCGTCCTTCAAATCTGACAGTCCTAAACTCACCTGATGCTGCTGTGGGCCCTAGGTCCTGAATGCTCTCGCTACTTCGCATACCAGGATATGATGAAGCTACTTTTTTCACATTGAAACCGCGATGGGCGAAAAGGTAGGAAGCCTAATCGCATGTTAGGTGTCCGCTTCAAATGGACGGTTGGGACTGTCGCCTGATACTGTGGGCCCAACTTTAAAAGTTCTTTCGAATTCACGATTCGCGAGTTCATGGGTCAAAGACCCTCGGCTCCCTTGTCTAAACTCTCGATCCCCAAGATGGCGATATGGGTCGGGCCTCCTTTCTGGTCAGCGCTCTCTGCATGTAGCCGTCGGCTAGAACCCAAGTACTAACGCCTCTCGCAACTTGCGACATTGTGAGCTGGAGTATCGAACTTTGGCATTCTCCCCTCGCGAAGTCCCGAGACGCGATGGTCAGCGAAGGTTGACCCCCTCTAGGCACTTTTCATAACTCGCAATCTCGCGCAACTAAAAGACATAGTGCGCCCTCCGAACTTACGAAACCCGAGCTCGAGAAATAACACTGTGCTTGATCTGCTTGCGATCAACGGTCCTCGTAACTTAGCGAGTGCCTCCCGAAATATTTCGACTGTTGACTTCCTTAAAATTTTTAGCGCTATACTTGACGCGACTCGGTTAATCTACAATTATCCATCAATCGTTGTTCTGCTCTATCGTTGAATCCTTTCCGCTGAAGAATGCAATGCCCGCTCGCTTGATTTTAAGTTCGAAAAGGATTTCTTCCGTGCGCTACGCCTGGGTGCTCCTCGTGCAACCTGCAACCCCAGATATCCCTATTCCGAAGAAAAGTAATGTTGCTAACACTACCCTTTGAAAAATTATGAATCACTATGAAGGATTCAAACATCTTGTATATTTTCGTGGGTACCAATAGGCCATTCAATGAATTATCTACCACACAAACAAATTTACCATTGCGATATTGAATCAACCCTTTTAGTTCTTCCATACATACTATATCTCTGTCAATGATGACCTTGTGAGAAGTAGGATCCCACACACAACATCCCTATATACCACCATCATAACTTGCAGAGATATAAAACAAACAAGAATTCAGAAACAAAGATTTTAAGTCTGGAAATGATTTACCGCTTACCAGTACCTGCAATTCTTTCTTTCTCTTATGACCTTGATGATTCTTCCATAAAAGGAATATACATCTGTCACATCATATGCCACTTTAGTACTCATTTCCAGCTTATAAAGGTTATCAACCTTTGTTGCCTTCATCACTACTAAACTACCTTTTGACATTGTGAGTGCTCCAACTTGACCTGTATACTTATATCCACAAGAATCCAACACTCTCAATGAAATCAAATTTGATTTAAGTTTAGGAACATATATAACATTCGTTAATTCCCTAACAATACTATCGAACATCCTGATTCTAATACTACCAACCCCAATAGTTTTACAACGAATACCATTTCCCATAAACACTACACCCTCATCAACAAATTGGTAAGAAATGAACCAATTTCTATGTGAGCACATGTGGTGGGAGGCACCTGAATCTAACTTCCATTATTCTTGATATTGTAAATGATTAGAAACAGATAAAACTCGATCAATCATACTTAAATTTGTTACATCCAAATTTACTTCCTTCGTAGAATTTTCCTCAGATTCCTTTCTCTTCCAACAATCTTTCTTGAGATGTCTTGTTTTTCCACAGTACCAACATTTTTCTTTACGCTTTCTATGTCTTGACTTAGATTGAGAAAAAATTCTCTCATTCTTCTCTTTAGTTCAACCTTCGACCATCATCGCTTCTGAAGTTGAGGTTTCTTTACTATATTTTATCCTCATCACCTCAGCCAACAAATCTCCCACAACAGAGTCACAATCTAAAACTTATGATGAGCTAAAACTAATAGAGGTGACTAGATTATCCCAAGACTCAGGCAACAAACACAATAGTGTAATAGCGTTATCTTCATCTTCGAATTTAACTTCCATACTAGTCAATTGAACTATAAGGGTATTGAAGGTATTTAAATGGTCAACAAATTTTGTACCTTTTCTCATCCGCAAACTATACAACTGTCTCTTCAAGTAGATTTTTCTTTTCAAGGACTTCTTCATATATAGACTTTCCAACTTGCTACATAAGCCAGATGTTGTATCCTCTCCTACAATATTAAACAAAACCTCATATTCCATACATAAACGAATGGTACTAAGAGCTTTCACATCCAGATATTCCCATTCCCATTATGTCATGACTGTTGGTTACTTTGACTTGCCTGCCAATGCTTTTTGCAACCCTTGTTGCACCGGTAAATCCTGCATATTAAGCTTCCAAAGCTCAAATTTTTTTTACTGCTAAACTTTTCAACTTCAAACTTCAAACTCTACATCTTAGTCATTAGCACAAAAATCTCCTAATGTCCAATGCTTATAAAATGCTTTTAAATGTGGAGGAATAATAAATAAGGTTAAATGTGGATCCTTAATAAATAAGGTTAAAGATTAACCACAAAAGGTTTATAATAATAAAAATTTATATATTTTCCATAAAACCTTTTAATAATATATAAAAGGGTTTACTAAAAACTTGTTGTATAAATAAAAGTTTTACTCCATAAGCATTCACCTTTTTAACTTATCCACCCACGTGACTCTTTAATTAAAAAAAAACTTTTTTCTTTAACTAGCTCCTCCACCTTTAATTTTCCAAAGAACCATCCCTTAAAATTTCCAAGAAGAAAATCATGTTCATTTTCACACCTCCCACTATCATTGGAGTGCGGGCAGTCCACACGTCATGATTCACTTGGAGTGCGGTGAGTCTGCACCTCACAATTCACTTGGAGTGCAACTATCTTTAAAAATTTACGCACTGTAATACACAGCTGGAGTGTGGAAATTTCATGTTTTCAAACGTGCGTAAAGTGTGAGTAGTATGTCATCCCACCCTTCCAGAGGAGGGACCTGCAATGATGTATAAATCGATGCACCTCACACAGATTTCACTTTTGCGACTCCTCCGGAATTTGAAGCTCATCCAACCAACTTTGATACCACTTGTTAGAATTGCAAATGCAGAAAACACAATTCACATATGATAATTAACAATCATACAAATAAGAACACAACGATTTCACGTGGTTCACCCAAACGTTGAGCTACATCCACCAAGCATAGGAATTGGTTGTATTATTATTCAGATCATGGAGATTACATCAGATTTGCAAGTTCTCACTCTGTCTCTCACTCCGTCATTTTGCCACTATGAGCTTACATGAATTTATACATTCACACAAGAAATTGATTATTAAATGCAATCCCTATCCATATTCTAACTTGGTCTATTTGGTTGTAACAAATGCATAATAATAGGATCCAAATCCATCCTTTAGGGAATTCATTGTCACCAAATCCCAACAATAACAGGAGTAACAAGATTCTCAAAGAGAAGCTTTTTCTTATCCCATAGCCAAATGTCTGCTAATTTATTTCAAGCCCATAATAAGTTTTACACCCTCCATTTATTTTTTTATAGATGTTATACTACTGATTGATCTTGTGATAATATCAATTCCAAGATACTTGTAAAAAAGTAGTTCCACCAAAATATTATTATCATGTGAAAAAATATTGTACATGATCTTGTTGGATTTAATGATCATTTGTAAGACATAGTTTATTATTTGTCTTTATAGTTTATTATAATTTATTAATATTTATTGATATAGTGTTTTCTTAAATTTAATATTAAATTATTATATAATTTTAAATGAAAAATTTTACTTTAAATTATTATATAATTTTAAATAAAAAATTTTACATAATAATTTTAAATTTTGAGGTTTTGATTGATTCCTTGACTTTTTAACCTAATTTTATAATTTATTAATATTTATTTACATAATGTTTCATTGAATTCAATATTAATTTATTATTTAATTTTGATTGAATTCAAATATTAAAATTATGTTAATGATAACATTTGATTCTTTTATTATTATTATTTTTTTAATTTATTCTTATTAAAAAAGTGTATTTAAATATAAAAAATAGTTTAAAATTCTCACTATAAATAGTTTAAAATGTTTTTTTTTTAAAGAAACACTCAATAATAATTCATGATACCTATAATATGTTGTTTCATAGTATTTCCATCACTTTGAAATATTCTGAGTTTAAATGTGGTAATGCTTTTATTTTTATTTTTTTTTAATTTATTCTTATTAAAAAAATGTATTTAAATATAAAAAACAGTTAAAAATTCTCATTGTAAATAGTTTAAAATGTTTTTTTTTTTTTTAAGAAACACTCAATAATAATTCATAATAATTCATGATACCTATAATATGTTGTTTCATAGTATTTCCATCACTTTGAAATATTCTGAGTTTGAATGTGGTAATGTTGGTGTGTCATTATTAATAAATTGTTTTGAAATTTGTATATTATTACATAATATAAACTAAAAAACCTATTAAATAAAAAATAATATAAAAAAAAAATATTTATATGTTAGAGGCTCATTATCACTTATGAGTTCATAAGTCTCCTAATTTAGAAGCTACCACCACCATTACAAATGCCATCAATGCAAATACTTCAATGTTCTTCATAAGTAATTTTATGGCCATGGAGATTCAATAATAACAAATAAGACTAATGAATCTTTATGATTGGTTCATAGTGGAATTCCTTACCACATAATTACTATAAAAATAATGAAACTAGTAAATTACAATTACCATTTTTCACTTTCATACTTTTACACATCAATTTTTTTTACAAAACTAGTGATAAAATGGGAGAGTAGAGACAAATGATTGTCAGGATAATAACATAAATAAGGAATCAAAAATGACTACTAGGCAGGAATGGGGTTCGAAAAATGATCAATCGCCCTCCACCATCCATGCGTTGCATCTATGTAGGTCGTCGCTCCTTAATTTCGATGTCGCTCACCCATTTGGTAAGCCCAACAACCTTTCTGTCCAACCTGCATTTTGTGTAGAGGTCGACGGCTATCTTCAAATTGGTTTCACTGCTATCACAAGGATATGGTATGCTTTCATTAACCAATGGCTCGAACCAGAAACACAATTTAGATGGAAGTGAACAACACTCTCAGAAATACGACAACAAACTGCAATCCAATCTCCTTCACATAGGATAGTCATAGTCCTTTTCTTACTCACGCCTTCTTCTTGTCTCCTACACGTGAAATCATCTTGAGCACATCATTCAAGAATTGGTAAGTGCATACGTGATTCAAGACTGTTGCAGTTCATGAGGCTATGTAGCTAATATATAGTTGTGATTCCAAGCTTCGCACTCTTAGACTATCTTAACAATGTGACACAAGCAACGAACACAACACAGGTGGCTCCCGCGTCAATCAAAAATGGTTGTAGACAGACCGTAGCAAGCAATCACAAATACTCTTCTCATCGCATGATCCTGGGCACTTCCACGAGGGAGTCACTCCCAACCATGATGATCCTGGGCACTCCCGTGAGGGAGTCACACCCAGATCTGATGCTTTGATACCATGATAAAATGGGATACTAGAGACAAATGATTGTGAACACAAAGTTCTATTGAATTAATGAATAATTGTACAATGGTTTATGACTCATTATATTGAGTTCATTGTTTTTTATCAGATCTAACTTATTCCAAAGATAAATGGAGAGTTTGAGATAATATCTCAACAACACATCAAACATGGATCTCACAAATCCATCTCCCAAATAACCTCCAAAGATTAAGATCACACAACTCACACTTAGAGATAAACTCTACTTCTCAATACATTAAGAAGCATATTAGATAAGTAGGAATCATATATTCCAACAACTCACACACATTATACACAAAATTCTTGCAAATATATCCAATAAAATGATTACACACAATTTCTAATATCTAGAGTTGTGATAATACATTGTATACACAAAACTCTTCTAGTGTATTCAATAAAGTGATTACACATTATTTCTAAAATCTACAGTTGTGATAATGTGATAATGAACTCAGTGTGTGATTGTTTCTCATAAGAAAATCTCCATTTTTTTTTTGAAAGAAATAAGGTAGTTGGATACAATACACCCATTGACTCATCAATAGTGTATAATCAAATTTGATGTTATAAGCCTTACAATAATTCTTTAATTAATTCGAGTAACACACAATTCTTGTTCACCACCTACTCGACGGGGCTCCCAGGATTTTATACCAAGCTTGGACTGTTGGGTGGGATCTTGCCTAGGCTTGGCTAATCAATTGGGATAGAAGCAATCAGGCATGGCTCAATTGATTTGCTCGTAAGGTAACAACATGAACTCCCTCTCCTCGTATGGTGAAACTTGTGTAACATAATTAATCTTGTTCGGTGTCTCGATGGCGTAACCTCAATATCTTGTATCGTGTAACCTTGGATGTAATGGGTGTTGTATATGACAGGTCCACTGGTCTTTCCAAACTCTCATACATATCGAACTAATTGAAAGCTTTAGACTGATGAAAGTCTTTAGTTTTGATGAAAGACTACATATTAATAACATTTGTTACTAAAACTCCTTCAAGCAATACTGAAGATAATATTAGAAAGTAATTGTATCAAGCAATTGCTTATTTCATAATGCAAATATATCCAATAAAATGATTACACACAATTTCTAAAATCTAGAGTTGTGATAATACATTGTATACCCAAAATTCTTGCAATATATTCAATAAAGTGATTACACACGATTTCTAAAATCTACAGTTGTGATAATAAACTCTGTTTGTGATTGTTTCTCATAAGCAAATCTTCATTTTTTTGTTTAAAGAAATATGGTAGTTGGATACAATACACCCATTAACTCATCACTAGTGTATAATCCAATTTGATGTTATAAGCTTTCATCTCAAACCAATTGAAAGTTTTAGACGGATGAAAGTCTTTAGTTTTGATGGAAAACTACATATTAATAACATTTGTTACTAAAACTCCTTCAAGCAACAATAATGAAGATAATATTAGAGAGTTATTTAATCAAGCAATTGTTTATTATTTTGTTTATTTCATAATGCAAAGAAAAAGAAAAAAATAATTTAAATTTGAAGTCCCTTCACCTAAATTTATTTGTTTCTAAAAAAAGAAAGACTTTAAACTTGAAGTGCCTTCAACTAAATTTGTTTGTTTCTAAATTACACTCACCGATGATAGTTGAAGACTATTGAATATGGTTAAAAAACCTAAATTTATTTGTTTCTAAAATTTATCTGGCTAATAATAATTATTGTAAAAATATGCACTAAAACGTGGATCAACCATTTCAAATATCTACAAACATATTAAATTGGAAATGTCAATGAACCCAAAAAGCTAACCATCCATTTTAAACATCAAAGCACAAAAATACTCAAGATGCTATAATGTAAATAAACACAAATTTTAATATACTTTTTTGGTTGTAACTTTTCTGTCCATAAAATAGAAAATTCGACACTACAAGTATGTAGTGAAAAATGTCAATTCACATTTTCAAGACTTATGAATGCAAGGGTCCTCCTCTTAGTAGCAGTTACAACAACAAAAGGTCAAAAGAAACATAATAAACTGAATGAAAGCAATGGTAAATCACTTTCTCACATTCTAAGACACTTTACATAGATTCATGCATGACGGTTATCGTTCACTTCTCTTAGGAACCCATATAATCTATATTTGCTTTTATATTCAAACCAACTCTAAATCACTTTCTCACACTCTAAGATAGTTAACATAGATTCATGCAGCGGTGTTGAAATAACCCATAACTCTTCCTACATAATTTCCCATCTCTCTGTAGAAAGAGAGTTATTTTATTGATTTTTAAATCGATATATTTTAATGATTTTTAAATCGATATGTGTTTAAGATGAATGGTGTTAGATTGGCATATGATTATATTTTTAATAATAATACTTCTTTTAATTTCCACATCTAGTAATTTACTCATTCGATTGTTAATAAAAATTGTCCATCGTTCCTCTTTCAAATGGAACAAAACCAAGACTTCTTAATGAGATGTATTGATATTTGAGGTCTCATAACATGGCGTCCTAATGACTCCAACTTTTTGTTTTACCATTGGAGACAAGTTTCTATCCATCATCATGGTCACAATTCTGTGCAAAATGAGTTGTCTATTAATATGTTCGTCTGATCTAACAATAGAAATAATAGAGTCGTTAAAGATCTAGGCTAGATTTGAAGCCTCTCCTTTATGCAAAACCATTTATAATGGGCTTCCAAATCTTCATAGTTAACAATTTGGTGGGTGGAAAAAGGCTCTCCTCGAGAGCTTGTGAATCTATCCTGAGTTGATCATCTAATTTCTTGCCTCCTTTATTAGCTGATGAGCTGATTTTTTGCCCCTTCACTTGTTTTCTTTTGGGTGTTTTCTTGGATCTTGGTTTGGATCTATGTTGAACCCCAACCTAGATGTAGCCCCTGCTTATGAGACCAAAAATACTTTGTGAACCTTCATGAGTTGGTCCTCCGATAAGGTTTGGAGATCCTTCTTGTTGAGTGCTTCCTCTAACCCGTCTAGGTCGATTTCTGCTAGGTCCTGCTAATCCATTTCCATAACTGTGTCTTCCTCTCTTTCTAGTTCTTTCCTTGAGACTGGGTGAGTCTGTGAATCTGCTTGGTTTGTTGGGGTTTGATACTCTTGTGACGACTGATCTTTCTTTTGCTTTTTGGGATCTTTCCCCGCGATTTTGTGGGGGTTTTCCACCTCTTCTTCTTCTTCTGGGAGGCAGTTAAGGGCTTCGAATGAATTATTAATTGGGTTCATTTTTCCATTGTTGCTTGTGGGCTTCTTCTACGCTTCTCTCCTTCGATTTTGAACCTAGGTAAATTCTTCCTTTGGTTTCTCTTCATCTTCCCTCTTGGGGGGGCATTGAAAGGAAAATCTTTGAAAAGGTGTCCATCTCAATATAATGAACTCAAAAAGGTGTCCTCTCAATGCCCCAAGAGGGAAGATGAGAAAAATTTTAAAAATATAACGAGTACCAAACTAAAAATGTTAATGAACTCAAAAAGCTAAACATCCATTTCCAATTTCAAAGATAAAAAATACACGGTGTAAATAAACATAAACAACTCTTAAAGGCTAGCTCCAAATTTAAAAAAAAAAAATTTGAAATATAATTTTGAGAGTTGTTTCTTATGTGTCCATACAATAGCAAACTCGACCTCGAAAGCATGTAGTGGAAAATGTCACTTCCAGTTTGAAGGCTTATGAATTCAGAATCTTTATTAGCCGACGAGCAAGGGTCCCCCTCTTACTAGTAGTTATAGCCACTAGCACAACCACACTATATATAAGGTTGATATAGGCCGATAGCCATAATTTCACAACCATGTCATTATATATACATTAATTTTTTCCTCTTTCAATAAATGGCATATTGTTTGATATTATGAGTTTACTTTGGAATATTGAAGTGACAAAAAAAACCTTGTAAATGTGTAAGATTATTTCTGAAAAGTGTATAATTTTATCAAACACTCATAAATAATATTTTTAATATACCAAATTTATAGGAGTGTTTTTAATGAGAGTTTATTTTCTATAAAATTTACTAGACCTTTTTAGAGTTTTTTGGACTCTTTTTATGGAGAGTTTTTTTCCATTTTTCAAACATAGTAATATAAAATTAAACCTATGATGCACAATATTAAAAATAATATTTTTAATATACCAAATTTATAGGAGTGTTTTTAATGAGAGTTTATTTTCTATAAAATTTACTAGACCTTTTTAGAGTTTTTTGGACTCTTTTTATGGAGAGTTTTTTTCCATTTTTCAAACATAGTAATATAAAATTAAACCTATGATGCACAATTTATTGGACATATTTTTTTATATTAAGTATTTTCTAATTTTTCAAACATATAGTAATAAACTTTAAAAAAAAACTCTTACATGATAAAATAGGCCATATGCCAATTAATAACATGCAATGTTCTAAGGGGATGTTATACTTCCTCTGCACAATATCATCTTTGTTAACGACCTTGGTTCAATATATTTTTAACTTACAATACCAAAGCAATCGTGAAAATGAAGGCGAGGAACAATCCTAATGTGTATTTGTTTGCGATCACCTGCTTCACACGGCTTGCACTACTAAAAACGTCTTAAGAAGCCATCATTTTCTTCACTCCCACGGTTCTATAGAGACGATGAGGAGGGAGCACCTTTACGCATTTTACATAGTCTACACCTATGGGAAACAAAAACTACTTTCTCTTTCTCAAAAGTTGTGGTTGGCCCACCTTTAATGAGAGGGGTACCATTCAATCCAGAGTCAATCCTTTCCAACAAAAAATATGCAAAGTTCACACCATTATAATGCACCAGAAAACAATTTGATTTTTATGCACATAGAAAGTAAATCTAAATGCATGGGGTTTTAGAAACGAACCAAGTCGTCACCCTCAGAAACCAACGTTTTCTTCACTCCCATGACTTTTGTGACTCTTGCATTTTATATAGGTTCTATTTAACAGAAATAAAATATCCTGTGTATTTCTGAAATGGTTAAAAACCTAATTTCCATCTCACCAACCTGCAGCATCCAAACGTGATTAGAGGAAGTGGACATATCGCATTGTTTATTTTATGGATATGTGGTCATGGTTATTTTATGCTCGCACCACCCAAACTTGGAAAATGATAAAATGGAATCTTTCCTAATGACCTAATCGTGGCAACTAGCTAGTGAGAAGAGTAATTTCTTAATATGATTAAGTAAATGTGAAAAAGTAGACACATAAATATATGTCTTTATAAAAGCAAGGAAGTTAATGGCTAAAATCCATATTTAATCCGGTCCATAGAAATTACATTAAGAACTAAAACCCTATTAAATGTGCCCATTTCCAATAGGTATACACCAGCATAAGTATAAGCCTCTTGATGTAATAAATAGTCGCATTGAATTTATAGGATCAAAGAAACATAATAAAATGAATGTGCGTGTCTTTGAGTATGGAATAACCTGACGTAGTTTCTCACTCTAAGACACTTAACATAGATTCATGCACCAATGTTGAAAAACCCCATAACACTTCCTACATATCATGCAAATCATTTCTTGAGAAAGAGAATCATTTGAGAACCTTGAATTTGCACAAAAGAAAGCATTTTCACCCACAGCGAATTCAGATCAATTAACAAATTAAAACAAGGATGAATCACACACAAGAATAGTGACACCACAAGGGCTCACACAAGTGAGACTTCACTCACACACTCTATTTTAAATTTGATAAATTGCACACAAATATATAGGTTAGGATAACCTATAACAACCTCCTAAATGTGCAGATCTGAAAACCACTCAAAGATTACAATAGTAATTTGTTCTAACAATTTTCTAACTATGGCATTTTTCGATTATTCTCCAACACTCCCCCTTAATGGAGATGTAACATCCCTCCCGTTTTGTTATGACATCAAGCCTCACATAATCAAGTGCAATTTTATTTTTTTGTGTGAGTGTGTGTATAGAAAGGTAATAAGGACATTAAACTCGACATCGCAACACGACGATGCACGCAACGCATACAACTCACACAACAACAACATAACGATCAATCATAAAATCTCATCAAGCACCTAGAAGCAATGTACGACGATCAACCGACGAAAAATAAGAATGACTACCCACCCTTCCTACCCTACAATAGTTAGGACCTCCAGGACACATAAGCAACGCTCAAGCCCAGGTTCCCATCGATTTTGACCATTTAAGGTCTCAGGGCTGGCGACTATTCTGAGGAACAAGGAGGTGTCTACATCCCACCCGACACAAGCAGACCAAGCACATTAAATGTTTACAACCTAGTATAACATTAATTAAAATGAACAACCGCACCCTTAACAAGAAGCACAAGCTAAAAATGACTTCATCAACAACCAACCATTACTCAATGATAAAAGGTCAAAATTTACGATTTAAGTAGGCTTTCAATACAAATCAATTAACCAGTCTAAATTCCATTAGTCAACAATTACCAATCGAGCTTAACATGGATTACGACTCATTTGAGCGAGTCTGAGTTAGTAATAGGCGATATTTATATATCCAACTAACATCAATTTCATATCTAAATTTGCAATTCTAATATACATCTGGTCAACTATTTCAAACTGAATTCGACCTTAAAAGAAAAGCAAGTTTAGTAAGTCTAGATCGCAACTAGACAACAAATTACCATTCTAATATGACCTTAAAATCCATCCAATTTAGCAAGTCCTAAACACAATTTTAGACACTAACTATGACTATACACTAACATTAAGAGGTTCTAACTTTAGCAATTTGCCAAGATATAAAAAAAAATCGCTATATCAATTATAATGCTATTAATGACTTTAACATCCAACACGCCTTAAGTATGCTGTCATAAAAATAAATTGCCTTCCCAATCCTAAACTCACTGTCATTACTTTACTGCCAGTTCAATAACTTTGTTTCCATTCATCCTGTCACTTAATTAATTTTTGTCAATTAAAAATAGGTTTACTACCATTGACTGGACTTGGTCCGAGACAGTTGTCTTCTACAAGCAATTATCAGGACCAATCTCAGAGTAAAATGTCAAGGTATAGGCTTAACATGCTAAGAGTCATAAAACAATTTATGGACTGAGGGAAGGGTGGTCAAGACTAGGCTGGAAAGAGACATGAAGACGCAGTGATGAGTGGTAGGTCGCTCGGCAAAAAGAAAACGAAGCAGACATAATAAGTTGGGCGAATTGCCAGATATCCACCAGGCACGATTTCAGTCTCTAAAAAGGAAACACCCAGCAATTAAAAAAAATGAAAGCAGACTTCAACCACACTAAATGATTATCCACAAATTTCTCAACAATTTCATGTGGAAGAAGGGTAAAATCGCAGTCCAGCAAGTGGGAAAAGAAAAACGCATGCACACAGTCCAATTTCATGTACCCAATCCGTGGTCATTCCAGTGAGTGATTTCCTGAGTTAAAAGATGAATTTGTGGGTGCATTCCACCGCAACCCAGTCAACAATTCAACAAACACGTGGGCATTTATAGCAGGGGTATACAGCCATGTCTTTCATCCTGGGTCGAACCTCAATTCGTGGAGAGCATCCAACATAATAAAAATAACGCCACCAAATTACATTGTTTCACCGTGAGTCAATTAAATCATGCGCACCTGTGTTAACCATATTTTCATAATAAAATTGATCGACTCATTCACTCAATCAAATCATGCGTGCCTGTGTTAACCACGTCTTGTATGCTCATAGAAATGAAAGCATACATGCCATAGAAATGAGAGAATGTGTGCTCTCAGAAGTTACCCATCCTTCACAGAAGTTACCCATCTTCTACAGTACTCGCTCATTCTGACCACAAGAAGGTTTCGTTCTTCATCAAGTTATCTTTCCTTGATTACTAAATTATCCTTCTGTGACTAGCGATCTACATGAACAATAACTCATTTGTGACCAGCAATCGACACAATCGATAACTCATTGAAATCACTCTGAGTTTTAGTATTTTTCCTTTAAAGGCTCTACAAGGTCATCCATGAAAACTCTTTGAAATCACTCTGGTTTTTTTTCGTGTTTGCTTTTAGGGGTTCCAAATGCCCATCCATGAGCAAGCCATTCAATCTCTATATCAGATTTCATATCAAACAAATCGTTTGTTGTTGAGATTTCATATCCATATGAAATTGCTCTTTATTAGGTAAATTAATTTACAGGCAACAACCGTAATTAGGTTATCAACAACAAACTTTAATTTACAAGCAACAAACCGTAAATTAGTTACAAGCAACAAACTTGTCACAAAAATTTTAGCGAGAGGATAACAAACTTCACTTTAACCATTCAAAGTAGACTGAAGTAATGACAATCGTTGAAGTAATACTTTTTTTTCATCCATTATCTATTTAAAATAGCAGAGGTAATATATATATTTTTACATCTGTTACATAATTACCATCGTAGAGGTAAGATTTTACATCCATTACATAATGACAATCGCATAAGTAAATAAAACAAGTAAATCCAACAAGAAACAACACGCAGATTGAAGTTAAATATTTTTACATCTCGAGATCCCAATATAAAGATGCTGACAATAGTAAGAGAATGCCAGGGCCATAAGGATAACTCATGGAAAGGATCATAGGGATTCTATCAGTCAAGGTGTCAAAAAAAAAACAACAACAAGGCAACAAGATGATCCATACGCAGAGTTCGTACTTGAAGGCGCAGTTCAAACAATCAGGAAAGGACAACAACAGAGGTAGACAGATGATAGGTTCATCCTTTGCTTCATCATCCTCACACAGAAAAGAAGGGCGTTGAGATCCATAGGTATTTTAACTCTAAGGCGACGACCATAGATCAGGCTCCTGGCCGATTTCTCAGTCGAGGACTGGTGAGCTAGGGACGAAAGCTAAGCAACCATGAAGGACACAATCAATCACAGCCAGGTGGTCAAGGCATGCAGAAAAACGAAGGCCATGGGAGTCATATTTATTATTCATGTGGTTTTTATTTTTATTAATATTATTATTATTATTATTATTATTATTATTATTGAGAGATAAAATTTGACCACTAGCATAGTTTAGACTTAAACCTTAAATTTTGTACTGGGTGACATTTAATTAGGAAGATTATTTTAAAAATAATTAACATGTTATTCATCCTAAGGCCATCTAGGTTTGTTCCTCTATCATCAACAAGGCGACGTGCCCTTCAGGATGCACTAGGTTCTCCAAGGGTGCCACTTGCCTCATCTGTTCCCTTGCGCGACGTGCCCTTCAGGACGCACTACATGCTCCAAGGGTGCCACTTGCCTTTTAATATGTTTCCTTTGTGTGGCGTGCCCTTCAGGACGCACTACGGGGTCCAAGGGTGCCACTCGCCTATTAATATGTTTCCTTTGCGCGACGTTCCCTTCAGGACGCACTACGGGGTCCAAGGGTGCCACTCGCCTATTAATATGTTTCCTTTGCACGACTTTCCCTTCAGGACGCACTACGGGGTCCAAGGGTGCCACTCGCCTCTTGACTGATTTGGTAGACATCAATATCCCCTGGAGTCAATACTCCGTCAGGTGAACTTGTGGGAGACTAAGGGCCTCTACGGAATAAGGCCCTTGCCTTATTGCGCACCCCTTAGAATCATCGTGAGCGATTATCGCAGTCTGCCCTCACGGCATCGTGGGTCCTCTTGAACTAGGTAATAGTTAACCTACAGTTCGAGCCACGGTGGGAGTGTTAGTAGGGTGTGGTAGGGAAGTTGTCCACACCTCTCCCTCAACATCTCTGGTAGTCGTGCGTGACCCCTTTACTCCATATGTGAGTCTGATCGGCAAGCTATCGTCAACCTGCATCATCAACATATCATGTCAGAACATATCCATATCATATCCTCTAATCAAAAGCACTAAAATCACAATGAAACAATCAAACCCCAATGGTACACTCCTCAACTCAATCCAGAGTCCAAGGGTTCCATCGATGCCTCGGCATCCTCTAGGTCCATAATCCTGCACACTCAATAAAACCGAGTCAATAGCACATGTCTATGTCGATGCAGTAAAACAACATGTTATCAACCCATAATGCCTCATAATCAAAATCAAAAGTTTTAATAGCATAATAATCCGGATCACTTGTGAGCAAGTATCCTCAAAGAATAAGTTCGCTCAGTGCGCCAAAGCAGGATGTTACATACACCCCCTCTTGGTCTAAACTTCATCCCGAAGTTTCATGGTAAAAATGTCAAATAAGTGTATCACAGTATCAATGTCTATCTATCAAACAAAAATGGAAACTATTGGCGTATATCATATGCATCCTCCCAAGTCGCCAAGTGAAGACTATAATTGTCCCACTGGACCTTGACTTGATCTATCGCTCGACATCGTAGTTGTTGAACGCGATGATCCAAGAGGCGGACCAGCTTAGCCATGAGTGCCCCCTCGTCCGATACCTGCCAAGTGCTCAAGTCAAAACATGTGTAGGATCACTAAACAAAATGTCTCAAAACAAATACATGAAAAACATTGTGCATACTCCTCAAAGAATCAGGAAAGGCTAGTCGATAGGCCACGGGCCCCTTTCTTTCCATAATCTCGAAAGGTCCCACGAACCTAGGAGAGAGTTTATCTCCCTTCCCAAACTTGATCCAACTCTTATGTGGTTTAACCCGCAAGAAGACTCGATCGCCGACCTCGTAACTATGGTCGACACGGTGCACATCGGCATAACTTTTATGTCGATCTTGTGCTTCTTTAATCCTTTGTCTTAGTGTTTGCATTTTCTCTTCCATTTCTTGGATCACTTCTGGTCCCACCAGGACCCTATCCTCAAGTCGATCCCAACTCAAGGGCATCCGAAATGGTCACCCGTAAAGAAACTCGAAAGGTGCCATCTTAATGGTGCTTTGGTAACTGTTGTTGTAAGCGAACTCCACCCAAGGAAAGAATTCTTCCCAACGCTTTTGTTGGTCCATCACGTACATGCACAACATGTCCTCCAAGGTCTGGTTCATTTGTTCGGTTTGCCTGTCAGTCTCTGGGTGATACGCAGTACTAAAGTTAAGTTGGGTTCCCAAGGCCTCTTGGAAACTCGTCCAAAATTGTCCGGTAAACACCGATCCTCGATCGGATATAATCCTCTTAGGCACACCATGTAGCCTCACAATCTCACTGATGAAAACTCTAGCTATGTCAGGTGTCTGATACGTCGTACGCATAGGAATAAAGTAAGCACTCTTCGTCAGAGTGTCTACTACTACAAGAATCAAGTCATGTCTCCTTGCCGTTAGTGGAAATCCAACAATAAAATCCATTGAAATAACCTCCCATTTTGATTCCAGAATAACATGTGGCTGTAGTAATCCTGCTGGGTGTCTATGTTCAGCCTTTACTTACTGACATTCTAGACATCTGGCCACATAGTTGACTATGTTTACCTTCATTCCCTTCTAGAAGATTAAGGGTTTAAGGTCTGCCCTCATCTTCGTGACTCTCGAGTGAGCCATGTAAACTGCTCTATGAGCCTCTCTCGGGATCAACATCCTCAACTCGTCGTTCGATAGTACGTAGATCCGATTTTTTTTATATCTCAATAAACCATCGCTATCAAATGAAAATCCTTCAAATCATGGTACCATCATTGTGTTTTGTCCGAAAAAACCCTCGACCTCTTTGTACTAGTCATTGTCACGTTGTAAAGTTGGAATCCTTTCACGTGGATTCGTCTGAAGAGGCAGCACCGAAAAGATGCGTGGTCTCCGACTCAATGCATCTGCCACTCATTTCACTGTTCCTTTTATGTCAGTAATCTCAAAGTTATACTCGCTAAGTAATTCCGACCAACGTCGTTGTCGCGTGTTCAGGTCGCTTTGCGTAAAGATGTGTTGTAGTCCACAATGGTCAGTCTTTAGTTCAATTTTTTGTCCAACAAGGTAGTGTCTCCAAACCTTCAAGGCATATACGATGGCTAACAAATCCAAATTGTGTGTCACGTAGTTCTCCTCATGCCTTCTTAGTTTCCTCAAAATGTAAGCAATCACTCGTCCATCTTGCATCATGACTCCGCCTAAGCCTTCCTTGGACGCGTCAGTGCATACCAAGAAGTCCACGTCCATGTCAAAGGCCTTTAGTATCGGTGTTGTTGTCAAAAATTCCTTGAGCCTCCGAATTGCTTCCGCGCATTTCTTGGCCCAAACAAACTTCTTGTTCTTCTTCTGCAACTCCGTGATCGGATTTTCTATCTTCGAAAATCCCTCGACAAACCGTCGATAATATCCTGCCAAACCCATGAAACTACGCACTTCCGAGACATTCGCCGGTGCAGGCCAATCCATAATAGCCTCGACCTTGGTTGGATCCACGGAGATGCCTTCGCCGGAGATGACATGCTCTAAGTAGTGAATCTTTGATTGATAAAATGAGCATTTGGACAACTTCCCATACAATTTGTGCTCCCGCAAACACTGTAATACCAAGCGCAAGTGCTCGTCATGCTCCTCCGTCGTCCAAGAGTAAATCAAAATATCGTCAATGAATACTTGGATGAACTTGTCCAAGTACTCGCGGAACACCCCATTCATCAAACTCATAAAGACCCCTGGGGTGTTTGTTAGTCCAAATGGTAAAACAGTAAACTCATAATGCCCAAACCTCATCTTAAAGGCGGTCTTAGGGATGTCATCTTCCTTAATCAGTAACTGGTGGTATGCTGATCGCAAGTCGATCTTTGAGAACACTCTCACGTCCTTCACTTGATCGAACAGATCATCAATTCTCAGAAACGGATACTGATTCTTAATCGTAGCCTTGTTCAATTGACAGTATTCAATGTAGACCCTCCACGACCCATCCTTCTTTCATATGAAAATAACAGGTGCACCCCACGGTGACATACTAGGACGTATCAGTCCCAGGTCCAGAAACTCATTCAGTTGCATTTTCAACTCTTGTAACTCCGACGTTGACATCCAATAAGGCGTTCTTGCTATCGGTTCAGTCCCCAGTTTGAGGTTTATGGTAAACTCCATTTCCCTCTCCGGTGGCATCCTAGGTAAATCCTCCATAAATATGTCCGCAAACTCTCTCACCACCGGAAGGTGTTCTAGACCTTCTGTTACTCCCTTCTCATTTAACGCAAGGATCGTGTAAATCTTGCACCCCTTGTGCATGCTCTTCCGTAGCTGTAAGGAAGAGATGAACCTCAGGGAAACTCACTGGTTCTATCCTACAATCACTCATCTCTATCTCTCTTCATCGACCAAGCTCAACCGTTTCATATTACAGTTGAGTATCGCCTTATGCGATTCCAACCAGTCCATACAAATGACGACATAATGCAAGGTTTGAGGCATCAAAATCCTAACCCTTGCACATAGGTTGTCGTTAAGGCTAAACATGAACCTATTGACCTTAAGTTTCTCAATGTTAAGGTGCGGAGCATACCAAAGCAGCTCCAAAAATGGGCCTCGTACTCGACACTATATGGTTTCCCTGTCGCAAGGCATTGAACTCATTGAGCTACCACTCAACGAATTCCTTGGAAAGATACCTCTTCTGGAACAGTTCCCATGACACGTCTTCGACGACCAAGTTCAAGTGGCAGGAGCATCTTCCACCATAGAAGAGTGTTCAACTTCAGTGAAAGACCCTCAAGTAGACCTTCATGATGGAGGTTGTGTTAACAAAGCATGAAGCACAACGCCTTTCCCTACAACCATGCCTCGACAACACAACCGTCCGCAACACTCGTGGACTCGAGAACTTAATTCTCTCAAGTTCTAGGTGGATGCTAACGGTACTAGCTAGGGAACGTTGTGGACCCTTAGGGGTACAAGTGCCCTGGCCTCATCTCAGTATTGATTGTGAATCAAGGCCTTCTAAATTACTTGGAAGGGCCTTGTCAGACCACCTTCATCTCATACTACAAGCAAATCTAGCCCAAGGACTTGTTCCTCCTCTCGGGGTCAGACTCTGAGGGCGCGAAACTTCTGGAGGCGTCGTACTTCCAACCACAATACCTCACCGTGAATCTCTACGGTGTCATCTAATAGTGATTATCGCAAGGGAAAGTTAAAGTTTTAAATAGCGTTAGGTTAAGACTAAAGGGTTTACTACAGCGGAAAGCATGGCGATCCACATTCGCAGGGTTGAACCCGCTCTGATACCATATGTAACATCCCTCTTGTTTTGTTATGACATCAAGCCTCACATAATCAAGTGCAAATTTTTATTTTTTGTGTGAGTGTGTGTATAGAAACGTAATAAGGACATTAAAATCAACAACACAACACGACGATGCACACAACGCATACAACTCGCACAACAACAACATAACGATCAATCATAAAAGCTCATCAAGCACCTCGAAGCAATGTATGACGATCAAACGATGAAAAATAAGAATGACTACCCACCCGTCCTACCCTGCAATGGTTAGGACCTCCAGGACACATAAGCAACGCTCAATCCTAGGTTCCCATCGATTTTGACCATTTAAGGTCTCAGGGCTGGCGACTGTTTTGAGGAACAAGGAGGCGTCTACATCCCACCTGACACAAGTAGACCAAGAACATTAAATGTTTACAACCCAGTACAACATTAACTAAAATGAACAACCACACCCTTAACAGGAAGCGCAAGCTAAAAATGACATTGTCAACAACCAACCATTACTCAAGGCTAAAATGTCAAAATTTACGATTTAAGTAGGCTTTCAATACAAATCAATTAACCAGTCTAAATTCCATTAGTCAACAATTACCAACCGAGCTTAACATGGATTACGACTCATTTGAGCGAGTCTGAGTTAGCAATAGGCGATATTTATATATCCAACTAACATCAATTTCATATCTAAATTTGCATGTCTAATATACAACTGGTCAACTATTTCAAATTGAATTCGACCTTAAATGCAAAGCAAGTTTAGTAAGTCTAAATCGCAACTAGAAAAAAATTACCATTCTAATATGACCTTAAAAGCCATCCAATTTAGCAAGTCCTAAACACAATTTTAGACACTAACTACGACTATACACTAACATTAAGAGGTTCTAACTTTAGCAATTTGCCAAGATATAAACAACATTCGCTATATCAATTATAATACTATTAATGACTTTAACATCCAACACGCCTTAAGTATGCTGTCATAAAAATAAATTGCCTTTCCAATCCTAAACTCACTGTCATTACTTTACTGCCAGTTCAATAACTAATTTTTATTAAATTTTTTGCCATTCATCCTGTCACTTAATTAATTTCTGTCAATTGAAAATAGGTTTACTTCCATTGACTGGACTTGGTCTGAGATAGCTGTCTTCTACAAGCAATTATCACGAACAATCTTAGAGTAAAATGTCAAGGTACAGGTTTAACATGCCAAGAGTCATAAAACAATTTACGGACAGAGGGAAGGGTGGTCAATACCAGGCTGGCAAGAGACATGAAGACTCAGTGATGAGTGGCAGGTCGCCCGGCAAAAATAAAATGAAGCAGACATCATAAGTTGGGTGAATTGCCAACTATCCACCAGGCACAATTTTAGTCTCTAAAAAGGCAATGCCCAACAATTAAAAAAAAATGAAAGCAGACTTCAACCACACTAAATGATTATCCACAAATTTCTCAACAATTTCATGTGGAAGAAGGGTAAAATCGTAGTCCAACAAGTGGGAAAAGAAAAACGCATGCACACAGTCCAATTTCGTGTACCCAATCCATGGTCATTCCGGTGAGTGATTTCCTAAGTTAAAAGATGAATTCATGAGTGCATTCCACTGCAACCCAGTCAACGATTCATCAAACACGTGGGCGTTTACAACAAGGGTATACATCCATGTCTTTCATCTAGGGTCGAACCTCAATTCGTGGAGAGCATCCAGCATAATAAAAATAACACCACCAAATTACATTGTTTCACCGTGAGTCAATTAAATCGTGCGCACCCATGTTAACCATATTTTCATAATAAAACTGATTGAATCATTGACTCAATCAAATTGTGTGCACCTGTGTTAACCACATCTTGTATGCTCACAGAAATGAGAGCATACATGCTACAACAATGAGAGCATGTGTGCTCTCAGAAGTTACCCATCTTCTACAGTACTCGCTCATTCCGACCACAAGAAGGTTTCATTTTTCATCAAGTTATCTTTCGTTGATTACTAAATTATCCATCTGCGACCAACGATCTACATGAACAATAACTCATTTGTGACCAACAATCGACACAATCAATAACTCATTGAAATCACTCTGAGTTTTAGTGTTTTTCCTTTAAAGGCTCTACAAGGTCATCCATGAAAACTCTTTGAAATCACTATGGTTTTTTTTTGTGTTTGCTTTTAGGGGTTCCAAATGCCCATCCATGAGCAAGCCATTCAATCTCTATATCAGATTTCATATCAAACAAATCGTTTGTTGTTGAGATTTTATATCCATATGAAATTGCTCTTTATTAGGTAAATTAATTTACAAGCAACAATCGTAATTAGGTTATCAGCAACAAACTTTAATTTACAAGGAACAAACCGTAAACTAGTTACAAGCAACAAACTTGTCACAATATTTTTAGCGGGAGGATAGCAATCTTCACTTTAACCATTCAAGGTAGACTGAAGTAATGACAATCGCTGAAGTAATACTTTTTTTTCATCCATTATCTATTTAAAATAGCAGAGGTAATATATATATATTTTTACATCTGTTACATAATTACCATCGTAGAGGTAAGATTTTACATCCATTACATAATGACAATTGCATAAGTAAATAAAACAAGTAAATCCAACAAGAAACAACATGCAGATTGAAGTTAAATATTTTTACATCTCGGGATCCCAATATAAAGATGATGACAATAGTAAGAGAATGTCATGGCCATAAGGATAACTCATGGAAAGGATCGCAGGGATTCTATCAGTCAAGTGGCCGAAAAAAAAAAAAACAACGGGGCAACAAGATGATCCATATACAGAGGTCATATTGGAAGGCACAGTTCAAACAATCAGGCAAGGACAACAACAGAGGTAGATGGTTGATAGGTTCGTCCTTTGCTTCATCATCCTCACACAAAAAAGCGGGGCATTGAGATCCATAGGTCTTTTAACGCTAAGGCGACGACCGTAGATTAGGCTCCTGGTCGACTGCTCAGGCGAGGACTGGTGAGCTAGGGACAAAAGCTAAGAAACCATGAAGGACACAATCAATCACAGCTAGGTGGTCAAGGCATGCGGAAAAATGAAGGCCATGGGAGTCAACAATCGTCGAGCTAGGCTAAGAGAAGCTCAGTCATCAGTTCAACATTTAATCTACTTACCTAATCAACATGCAGATCCAAGCATAAAACCTACAACATCTATTATACAAAATCAAAAGAGAGTACCATTCCCTGTTCGCCCTCTCTGAGTGACGACCCCGCTCTCTGTGCAACTCTCGCTCGCCGACTGTCGAGACTTCACCGGTACCTCCCAGCCAATGCTAGGGGTACTCTTCTTCCCCCTTAGCCCCCCGAGCCGCAAAGGGGCCACGCACACTAACGAGAGATTTCGTCTAGCTCCCGGCTCTCCTCACAAGGCCGAGCTACCACTCCTATCTGAGCTGGGTATCCCAACTCTCCATAAGTAAATCAGTCAAGTAGATATTTCTACAGCGTAACGATACGCAAACAAAAGATGCCCCTTCATCCTTCTCCTTCCTTCATTTTATAGAGTTTCAAACTTCTTTTCTTTCCTAAAATCTCATTTAATTAAAGTTTTAAAAATAAATTGCTAAAAATTCTTCTCCGTACAAGTGTCACCCATCCCCTACATTCCTCCATTAATTTATTTATTTAAATAATTAATTATCTTATTTCCCTCACCCACCTAGAGTTACTCCTAGAATCACTCCTAGGTGTCCCCAAATTCCCTTACAGGTTTTAAAGGCTTTCCCTATTATTAAATTGCTAATTCAGTTTAAATTAGAAAGCTCTTAAATGGTAGATTCTTCACTAAGTTGACTTTCCGCTTTTTCCCTTAAGTTCCCCTCTTTCCCTTTTTATGTTTACCTCTTTTCCTAGTTTCCCAATATTTTAGATTTTTCCCTCTTTCCCCTTTTTACTTAGAACTCAAAAAGGCAGGTGTGCAAATTAACCCCTTTTTCCCTTTTCTTATTTAATTAGTATATTTTTAAATTATCAAAGTAATAAAACAATTAATTCCCCCCCCTTTTTTTTAATTTTAATTCAACATATTTTTTTGAAACAATTAATTTCTTACTCCCTTCATGTTACAAGATTTTACAAAGGTCATATTTATTATTCATGTGATTTTTATTTTTATTATTATTATTATTATTATTATTTTTTGAGAGATAAAATTTGACCACTAGCATAGTTTAGACTTAAACCTTAAATTTTGTATTGGGTGACATTTAATTAGGGAGATTGTTTTAAAAATACTTAACACGTTATTCGTCCTAAGGCCATCTAGGTTCATTCCTCTATCATCAACAACGCGACATGCCCTTCAGGACACACTAGGTGCTGCAAGGGTGTCACTTGCCTCATATGTTCCCTTGCGCGACGTGCCCTTCAAGACGCACTATGTGCTCCAAGGGTGCCACTCGCCTTTTAATATGTTTTCTTTGCGCGACGTGCCCTTCAGGATGCACTATGGGGTCCAAGGGTGCCACTCGCCTACTAATATGTTTCCTTTCTGTGACATGCCCTTCAGGACGCACTATGGGGTCCAAGGGTGCCACTCTCCTCTTGACTTATTTGGTAGACATCAATAACCCCTGGAGTCAATACTCTGCCAGGTGAACTTGTGGGAGACTAAGGGCCTCTAAGGAATAAGGCTCCTTCCTTATTGTGCACCCCTTAGAATCATCGTGAACGACTGTCGTAGTCTACCCTCATGGCAATGTGGGTCCTCTCGAACTAGGTAATCGTTAACCTACAGTTTGAGCCACGGAGGGAGCGTTAGTAGGTTGTGGCAGGGCTGTTGTCCACACCTCTCCCTCAACATCTCTGGTAGTCGTGCGTGACCCCTTTACTCCATATGTGAGTCTGGTCGGCAAGCTATCGTCAACCTGCATCATCAACATATCATGTCAGAACATATCCATATCATATCCTCTAATCAGAAGCACTAAAATCACAGTGAAACAATCAAACCCCAATGGTACACTCCCCAACTCGATCTGGAGTCCAAGGGTTCCATCGATTGCTCGGCATCCTCTAGGTCCATAATCCTGCACACTCAATAAAACCGAGTCAATAGCACCTATCTATGTCGATGCAGTAAAACAACATGTCATCAATCCATAACGCCTCATAATCAAAATCAAAAGTTTTAATAGCATAATAATCCGGATCACTTGTGAGCAAGTGTCCTCAAAGAATAAGTTCTCTCAATGCGCCAAAGTGGGATGTTACAGGAGAAATGGATTTAATACAATAAAAATACATAACAATCCTCTCGGTCTTAGTCTCAGCTAGGATTACAAACAATACAAAGGACAATTCAAACAAAACCTTGAAATTTGTTTCAACTCCATGTATGAGGGAGTTTTTCTCTTCCTCCTTTTCCAGATTCTGAAACCTTTATGCATTTTCAATTTAAGCCTTCTTCTTTTGCTAAAAATTCAATGTTTCAACTTCTTATTCTTAATCTTCTTGTTGGTCTGTGTCATCAATATGAAAATTATTTAATATTGTCCATGCTTTTCCTCTTCAACTTTTTCTTCAAAAAACTATTTGTATGTGAACTGCTGCCACACACATTCTCTGTTGTTTTCTCTTCACCATTGAACTTTTGATCATCAATTTGCTGCAACACAAGTACATAATAGTAATTGATTTCTTCAAGGATCCACTTCATAAAAATTTCTTCAATTTCAACATCTTCTTCTCCAATATCCACTGTGTTTCCATCATAAATTGACTCAATTTTTGTATCTATAATGCAATCTTCTTCTTCTTCCATGACCATGAAATCTTCATCACAATCTGGTTTGTTTATCCAACTTTCAATGAATTTAATATCTGAATCATAATCGATTGTCTGTGTGCATTAATCACAATATGACTTTTCAATAAATTTTAATTATTCATCAACATTATTTGGCACTTTGATTGAGTGCAAGACTACATGTTCTTTATCTATAAATTCAGCCTCCTCAGTGACGCCTTCTTCTTCATCATATTCTTTAGCAATAAAGCATGTTGGATCTTCTTGTTTAACTTCCACTTGTCTTATTGTTCTAAGTAGGGTTTTTTTCCATTCAACGAATCATCAATAACACTTTTCTCTTTCATAATCTGTAGCCATTCTTCTTCTAAACAATTTTCTTCATAAAAAAACATGTTCTCCTCATCATGTATTGTCTCAATGGAAGTACCTTCATTACAATCCCCATTATCCACATGTGACTGAGAAAAGTGGGATTCGACATCTTCACCATCAACTTTTGAAGTTTCCTCATAAGCAAATGCACTCTTCTCACTATATTTCATTTCTAGAATAACCCATAACATTTTTGCATTGTCTATATGACCAAATTCATATAAAATAGGAGACAAAATACTTGTATCCAGTGCTAAACTGATAAGATATAAGGTTATTTTATCATTTCTCTTATCATGGGAACTGACCAAACCATCTTGAACAAATTTCCATAAATCTACTGAACCTAGTAATCCTTCCATTTTAATTGTCCAAAGATTAAATTTTTTACCTGGGAAGGATGGTAGAAATGGCATTAATATTTTCAATATTTCACCAATTTCTTCATTTTATTCATTTATCTAATCCACTTCTACATTTTTATAGTTAAGCATGGGTTCTTCAACTAAAAGCACACCATACTTATCTTCTAAACATAATGATTCGTCCTAATGATTCTTTCTCCTCATGTGTTTCAGCTCTCTCCGAAGTTGTTTAACTTTCCTTTACTGACCCACTACAACTTCACCTTCTACTCGATTCATTCATGGCTTACGTTTTCAATTATCAGCAATGTCCATAGGCAGGGGTCTCCACATACTAGAACATGGAAATAACAACTTCTTCATTGGTCCTGTGCTCCACATGCTACAAAATACTTTTGTTTTAAATGAAAAACAATATAAAATAACTAAAAATGTTTTTCGTACCTAGTCAATTCTCCTATATTTCACAATCCAAGAAGAGAGTGCAAATTCCTCACAAAACCAACAAACTATTTTCAGTAAATAATGGCAATGATGTACATGTGATTTGAGATTTTCATTCTCCCAAGTGCCCATCAATACCAAGCAACTGTAGATGTATCTTGCATCATCTACCACACATCTACCACACCGTCAGCAGGTTGAACAAAGTGGCTAGATCAATATTATCGACTCCCAGGTCCTGATTTCATTCACTGAAATGGCTTAAAATTGACAATGCACAGCCAGGAATGCTTTCACACCTCTCTTTATGCATGCATACTCTTGTATAGGGAAATGTCTCCTCTGTTTTGACAATCTCTATGGAAGGGATCTTTCGCTCCTAGGAAACCACAACAACTAAACGCAGACAAGAGATAAATCGACCATGTATTGAAATGAAAATTTTGAGAAATGAGAAAGAGGACTGAGATCCATGAAGAAATCAGAGCGATTCCTCTTCTCTACACATGCAGACTGTTGCATATTTACCATGATATTTTCTTCACCAAAAGAGAGGTGTGACCAAGGATCGTATTCCAAGTATTTGCAGAGGTGGTGGAGCTCACAAACACAATTCATTCAGCGACACATATTCACATCTGGTCATCATGGTTAAAATGTGACTCCTCTCTTCACACAGCTTTTCTCTATTGTGCAATAGAATTTCTTGTGACAGGAATGAGAGTAGCTTCAATACTTCTCTCCAAATGACAAAATTTTTCCATGCAATCAGAAATGTTTCAACAACAGTTATGCACCCTGGAATTCCTTTGTGTCTTCGCCTCCTTTGGTGCAAACAGGAATTTCCAGCACGCGGCCACACAAAAAAAAGCAGTCTAGCTTCTTCTATGCCTCCAACGATCGTTGACAGATATTACGTTTGACACCAACAATAATTTACACCAACTCACAGTTGTTCAAATAAGTTGAATCTAGGGTCTTCATGAGTCTATTCAAATACCGAAGATAAAAATAACTTTCCACAGAATAGAACATCACCCATAGGCTCAACGCAACAGGCGGCTCAACACAATAAGCTCACGACTCTGAGATCTTGCACCTTGTGCTCTGATACCAAATTAATAGATTAAAACAAGGATGAATCACACACAAGAATAGTGACACCACAAGGGCTCACACAAGTGAGACTTAGTTTACACATTCTATTTTAAATTTGATAAATTGCATACAAATATATAGGTTAGGATAATCTCTAACAACTTAATAAACATGTGGATCTCAAAACCACTCAAAACTTACAATAATAATCTTACAATAATAATTTGTTCTAACAATTTTCTAACTATTGCATTTCTCCATTATTTTCCAACAAGGTACAGATGAAAAGACTCCCCGTCTCAGAATTTATTGACCTTCGTTTGACTTAGAATGGGGCCTTTTTATTCTTGAGAAAGAGAATCATTTTTATTGATTTTTAAGTGGGTAAGGTAATTTTCGAAATAAGATGGACGGTGTTAGATTGAGTTATGATGATATTTTTAATAACAGTGTGTTTTTTTAATTTCCACCATCTAATAAATAATTTAGTCATTCGTCATTCGAATTGTTAATAAAAGTTGTCCTCTATTAACCTTTCAACTACAACAAGACCAAAACGACCTCTTAATGACACATTTTGATATTTTAGGTCTCATAACATGGCGTGCGAGCTGTCCTAATGACACCAACATTTCTTTTTACTATCAGTGCCAAGTTTCTCTCATCATTAAGGTCACCATTGTGTGCAAAATGAGTTTTATTAATACACTCGTCCGATCTAACAATCTGAAGAAGATAGGCGTTAAAGATCTAGTCTAGATTGAAGCCTCTCCTTCATGCAAAACCATTTATTATGGGCATCCAAATCGACAATAACAAGTGTACATCGATCTGTTTGGCAGATGCCATAAGATAGTGGAACTCCAACTCACTAATTAATTCAATTAAGTATCTAACAAAATAATAAGTTGGTACATCCTACATAGTTAATTTGAAAAGGGGTTGATGCACAACCATCATGTTATTTTTATACAATGATAATCCAATTCATAATAAGTTAACATAACATAAACAATAGTTTCTTCTAACAGTTTTGATATAGAGAAGCAAGTTGAGTGACACTATAAACTTAATCCAATTCATAATAAGTTAACATAACATAAACAATAGTTTCTTCTAACATAAACAATATTGATATAGAGAGAAGCAAGTTGAGTGACACTATAAACTTAATCCAATTCATAATAAGTTAACATAACATAAACAATAATTTCTTCTAACATAAACAGTTTTGATATAGAGAGAAACAAGTTGAGTGACACTATAAACTTTATAGTATGAAACGACTTTATTTATTTATGAGATGATAAAAAACTGCATACACACAGACATCTTTGTTCTATACTCTCTACTCTCTGATCTTATAATGATATTAATAGTAATCATCCATCCTATCATTTTTGTATATATGTGGTAGCTGCTATGCTATGTTATGCTAGACATCATCTTCTATTGAGCTTAGCCATAATAGTACCACAGTATAATACTAGATATATTATATGCATGAAGCAATTAGCAGGGGTAGCTTCCAGAGTTGGTTGTCCTGCTTGTCCCATTTCCAAAGAACAACGCAAGTTCCATCCCTGATGCATCTGTTCCTCTTGTCACCCTGGAATGCGTCCAAGTTGAGTCCAATGTTGTTGGCCATCCTTACTATAGGATATCCATATCCCATGTCCTCACTCTCACTCAACAATATGTTATCATCATAAATGGAGGGGCCCTCGGTGAGCAAGACCTCCTAACATTCAACAATAGCATGGCGAATAGCTTGATCAATGGCTTTTTTCACCAGAGCGAAAGCAAGATGACCCACTTGGTCTCTCATACGGTTACTCCATCTTTCGTCCTTCACCGATTGCTAATGCATTTATGTTATAGCAACTAAAATCAATCAAGAAAATACATATATTAATAATTGAGTGATTAACAGATATACAAGGTATGCGAATGCTACTATTGTGGGATCATTGGGATTGTAGAAGAGCATGACGACTCTGCCATCCCTGATAGCCAAAGCATGGTTAGGATTGGAATTAGAGAAGACCCTTACGATCTAACCCTGTGGAATGTAACGTGCGAATAAAGACAAAACACTTTTTAAGAATAACAATAGTTTAGTAATGTAACGTGTGAATAACGACAAAAGACTTTTTAAGACTAACAAGGATTTAATGAAATGAGACCTTGATGGCAATTCTTTAAGAATTATTTTCGTTGGACTTTATAGGATCTCGTGAGTACACCCCTAAAATGCTTTGTAGGGTGAGGTGTTCTCTAGTAAATCACAAATAAAAATAATTTAGTATAAGTTAGATTTCAATTATGTTCCTTCAACTTTAAGGTCGCAAAAGATTACTCAACATCGTGAGTAGTCTTGGTGTTGGATTGAGTAGTCTTGGTGTTGAAAGTAATAGATAGTACTGTGGAGCCATCATATTAAGAGATATTAAAGGATAATTTTAAGGATGGAAATTTATATTAAAATGTGTAAATGTGGGTTAATCTTACTATTCCTTAATATGAAAAATGTAAAATGGTTGATCATAATTTAGTAAAAATATTCAAATTTCTAAGGATTTTATATAGTTTTTATAATTTTTTTGTGATTTTGAAGGTAAAATAATTTTATTCTATGGAAATTGGTGAATCTTTTTTTTGAGAAAAAACATAAAAAAATTAGGCCATTTGCAAAATTTAACCCCTAAAATCATCTATACATGATCTTAATTAATTGAAGGGTATTAGATTCTTCCAATCTCAAAGATACTTATTAAAGTTCTATTTGAAAGTTTTTGTCTTTTACATTTTGTTGTTAAAATTATTTTTACAGTAATTATTTTTTCTTTAATTAAGAGTTGTTTTCCACATATGTGTAATTCCTTATTCAAAACATTGTTATTTTTTTTAATTAAGAGGTGTTTTCCACAAATGTGTAATTCCTTATTCAAAACAAGGAGGTGATGTTATATATATGTGTGTGTGTGTGTGAATTTTGATAGAATCTTTCAATGTAAACTTTAATTAATTTCTATGGAGAAAATAAACAAATTTATTAAAGGTTAAAACATTTTTCCATCTACCTATACATGTTATGGAAAGCCAAAATTAGTGAAAGTTAATGAGAATATTTTATAAATGAAAATTAAGGAAAGATGTTAGATAAATTACTTACAAATCTAGGTTGTCATTTTGTGAAGAGACTATTATTGGAGCAATCTTAATTATTCATCTAGTGAATTTAAAAGACCTATTAATATGCTACGAGAACTATTATTGGAGATTTTCTAACTATTCATCTACTGAGGTTTAAAAACCTATTAACTATGGTATTCTAGTAGACGCCATGTAGCTCAACAAATGCATTAGTCTACACATCATCCATTTAAGTAGAATCAAAATTTTATTGAATAATAATTAGTCTGCTTATTTACATAGAATTGAATTCCTCTTAGTAATAATTATTCCACTCCATCCATTTAATTACAATTAAATTGCTCACAATAATAATCACAAAACATTCTCTTTAGAAATTTAGTACTTTTGTTTCTACCTTCCTTTGAACATAAACATTGAATGGAGTAGCTTTCTAGATTCATATGTTTTTTAAAGATTGAGTGACCTGTAGTATGCGATGAATGAAAATCCACTAGCGCTCACCTTTTTAAAGAAGATTGTTGTACCAACAAAATACTCCCTTTATATCGCAAGGTATTCTACATTCATTGAATGAGTTAAACCATTATTTCATTAACCAACCATTACTCTCATAAATCTTCAAGCCAATCAAGTACCGATAATGATAAAGGAGAGAGAGGTAGCATTCCTCCTCATATTTCCTAAATAAAGCATCAAGATCCACATTCTTCTTATCATTCTTCTTTATGATCTCATAAACAAAACCTAACATCTTAGTGAACCACTTTTATTGATCCAGTGACAACAACCATTGTCACAAAAAGTACTTCGAGATATGATGGTCCATTTTGATCTAGAAGTGCCTCCTAATGAGATAATGGTTTGATGTATCAAAGACATGAAGTATGATCATCATTTATTTATTATAGGTGGGATTTCCTAAATTTTAGTCACATAATTATTTGCTAATGAAATTCAATTAGCACCCCTCTACTTCAACATGACCACAACACCTCGTTTAGAGGCATCACATTTAGAGAAAAATGTCTTAGTGAAAATGAGCATTATTAAGACTAGAAAAGTACATATGGAATTCTTTAAATCAACAAACACATGTTCTATTACATCATTCCACACAAATACATTCTTCTTATGTGGCATTGTTAATGGATTTTCACTTCACCCATAATTCTTCATAAACTTTGTATAGTATCCAATAAGTCATAGGAAACTATGTATCCTTCTTAGAAGTATATGGAATGGAAAAAATTTCATAGCCTCAATATTCTTGGGATCCACTCACACCCTTATCCTACTAATGATGTGACTCAATTATTCCACTTTAGTAGCACCAAAATTGCATACAGAACGTTTGAGGAACAATTGGTTATATCAAAGTAGTTGTGGGGATTTATGAACACTCTCTACATGTGCTTCCTAGGTGTTAATATAAATCAAGATATCATCAATGTATATTAGAGAAATGTTGATAGAAATTGATGGTAAATATTTTTCATGAACCTATGAAAAGTAAATGGGGCATTAGAAAGACCAAAAGACATCACTTAAAATCATAATTTCTTTCGATTAAGAAAAATAAAATTTTAAGAATGTTGACCTTCGTCATCCAAATTTGGTGATATATAGAGTTTAAAGGTTTAGTTTAGTGAAGAAATAGGAACTGTTGCCTCCTTATACACACCTGGGATATTGTAGAAGAAATGTTCAATCCACTTGGTGTGTCCTTGGGGGCAAGTTTCGAGTCAAGGTGTTGTCACTTGATCCTCAACTCCTCTGTCTTGTCCAACTCCTAGTGAAGCCAAGGGGTTTAGTCCCTAACAAAATACTAAGGCTCTTTTAAACTAAGAAAAGAAAAATAACCACTTCTTGGAATTTATTGCAAAATAAAACAAAGGCATTCAACACTTATCATTCATCATTTGAGATAATCATATAAATCATTTGTCCATAAGCATGCATATATCAAGTAGGATACAAGATCTGCAAGATTAACACAATTAGTTAGACAATTGCATGAATGAATTAAATTGTTCACATATATAAAGATAACCCAATAGTACAAATGCCTTAAAAGGATTCATGGGCAATTGTTGATTGCGTGTTTTATTAAGGTAAATTAAAGGTAGATTAATGAGAGAATATGTGGCCTCTTTAGAGGCTACCTCTTTGTTTGGAAACTTGCGGAGAACTTACCGAAGCCCCAGAGTCCTCACCAGTAAGTTCAATAAGGGTGTCAAATGTCCAAAACGGGTGGGAAGCCAAGTCCCAAGAGGGCCCGCCTTACTTCACACACTCCCCTTAGGCGCTTTCCCATGCATTGAGATAGCAACTGCCAAGATTTCCCTAATTAAACTACAAACAAGGTTTATTTTGAATTTTCAAGATTGAAAGAGATAAACTTTGAATGTAACAGAAAATAGCTTTGCAAGAAACTTGAAAATTAACACTTACAAAAATTATTATTGATAGCAGAAAACAAACTCTAAACTAAACATGTATAAAGATTGAAAGTGAATTTTAAACATGCATGTGAAATATGAGTGTTATGCGTGTTATATTTTCTTATGCTTGTATGTGTGTTTAAGATCATAAGATGCAACTTGCACAGAAATAAAGTAAAGCCAAACACACGACACATAAATCCCCCTAATGGGGATGGAGAAACTGGGCTCAAAGGGCCCGCTTTTATTGATCCTATTACAATGAGAACTATTTTCTCTTTTTTCTTTTGAACCTAAGGACTCTTATAGAATGGATCAAACTTGAAGCAAACTATTACAAAAGACTTTCTGAAAGTCCTAGTCTTCAAGGGTTCCAACTTGGGCTCAAAAGCCTTCACTTTTGCCTTGATTTCGCCAGATTTCCGCATTGCTTTTGGATGGACCTGCTAAAAACCAGCAAGGAAAGTGATTAGAATATGATGAGAATAAATCTAAAATACTAAACTAAAAATTGAAAAAATTATTCAAAATTTTCTGAAATTTTTCCAAGGAAAAAAGGACAATTGTTTGGAGACTTTTTATACTTTGAAAGAACCTACACTAAGCTCTTTTAGTTGTTTATGTTTGCTGTCCCAAATCAGCAAGCATAGAACAACTAACTAGCTTGTTCTACAATGTAAAACAAAGCAATTTTCTAGTTTAATATTTAGATGAAAAATATAGAAAATTGCACGGAAACTAGCCTAGATCTACTCCTTTAATTAGAAAATATTGAAACTAGATCTAGAAGCTTCATGCATGTAATATTAGATACTCAAATTAGATTTTTAATACATATATATTTGACATGCAAGCAAAGAAAGAGGAAGGGAGAAGAATATTTATGATTTTTCGAAACTTTTGCTTGAGCGTGGAACTCTTGGGTTATGGGGTCCCTTTGGTGTGAGGAAGAGGGAGAACGTCTTCTTTTTGAAATTCTTGGACAAACTCTAGATCCAGCCTAGCTCCTTTTCCTCTCCAAGAATTGGATCCTGTATGGTACAAAGAATACCTACAAATACGTGTAGACTTGGTGTTTCCTACACATAAAACCTCAATTGCACATTAGTTTAAACAAAAACAAGACATCCAATGTAAGCATTCAAATATAGATAAACAAGTGGATTAAGAAGTAAAAAAACTAAAGAACCCACTCTAATAAAATAACAATATCCCTATGATTAGCCAAGTAAACAATAGATACATGCAATAAATCAAAGCAACATCACCTCAAATATGTCCAACATTCATCCACACATGAGCACCAAACACCTTAGATGACCTTCAAAGTCTTTTTATTCCAATGTAGAAAATATTAAAATCATGCAAAAGCTCGCCCAAACTCCAACTAGCTAGAAGGATGAAGATAGCCTTGTTTATATAGCAAAAGGGATGATACTTCCAACAGAGATGCACATAGGCTAAGGAGGAGATGTGCATGAGTTAAGGGCAGTGGTGTACTAGTGAGGTGGGAGATGTGTGGAGTGTAGAGGAGATGAAGTGTAGTGGAGTAGGGGTATGGGGGAGTGAAGTGAGGGTGAGTGGGAGTGATGTTAGGTGCAGTGAGTGGGAGTGGGAGTGCGTGTGGCTACCTTGGGATGTGCACCATCCTTCCTAAGTGCGCCAACTATGCAAGTGGGGTCAAGTCCCTTTATTGGGATCTCCTCCATGCCTATGTCACTCTAGTTGAAGTCGCCTCCCTCTTTACTAAAATCGCTCAAGCCTCTAGTTGACTAGGGAAAAGGAAAAACACATGTTTCTGACATGTTCCCCAATTTCCCTAAAAAATAAGGAATTTAATTAAATGACCCATTTTTCATATTTTTCGAGCAAAATTCATTTTTTAGTGATAATAATCATTTTTTTGTCTTGAAAGAATGGAAATAGGGATTTACATGGTACTGTGGAATGGAAAACGAGAATCAATATGACATCTAACAATGTTTGATGCCATATTTTTTCAACTTATTGACTTACAATTAAAAAATTCCATTTTTGCGGGAATTTTATTTTTTCAGTAAAACATTAAAACAAACCTATCAAACCTAGCCACAACTTCCATATGGCTCAATAGATATGACCTAGAATGAAATCATATACATTGAGACACTAGGAATTGGTTATACCATGCCAAGGCCTAACCACCAGCACATACTCCAGCTTTGGAGTCAATCTTTGAGTGAAAAAACTTATAAATTATTAATTGCCCACTAAGGCGGGAAAAAAACAATTAACAAGAGAAAAAAAACACTCTAAAGTACATACTCATACCTATCTATTAGGTGGCCAATATCCTTTTACAATATTTCATACACAGGTCATTTATTACAATGCCCCCGCAGGGATGGAAATGCGGAAAAAGGTGGTCTTTTGAAAGACCTGTTGAACTCTGAGCTCTTAAAAATGAGCATCTGACTACTCAATATTTGGCGGCTCATATGAAAATACATTTAGTGCAACTTAGTGGATAACAAGATGCAAGATACCAGATATATAAAATATGCAGAACAGAAATGAAATGCTAGAAATGACAGAATAACAGTAAAATATCCAGCATAATCTTCACAATACACAGAAATGATATACGAAATAGAAACAGAAATAGCACTTTGAATCAAATAGCAATGTTCACAGGCCTCTTCGAGGGGGAAACCTCCAGTCGAGCAACGCTCTGTTACAATAATATCCAAGCTAGGGTTTTTCATACCCTCGACCCTTATTTATACTAAATATGTCTATTAAGAGAAACATCTAGAGGAAGATCCTTCTAGAAGCGAAAGCTTCTATTAGGTCTTCTTACATCCGCCTTATTCTATTTTATTGAAAGG
>ML784509.1:107721-120815 GCA_009831015.1 Picea engelmannii
AGGAAGATCCTTCTAGAAGCGGAAGCTTCTATTAGGTCTTCTTACATCCGCCTTATTCTATTTTATTGAAAGGTCTTATTAATATTGACCTTTATTACATCCAAATACATTGATCTACCTATGTGCGGGTTAAGACCTTAACACAAGAACCATGGAACACATCGAAAAGGTAGACAATGACTAGGATGGGGAATTTTTCTTTGATTACCAACTCGTTAGGAGTATGAATAAGTGTGTCCACGTGCTCTATTTTAATTCTTTGTTCAATACCATAACTATAAAGGTTGAGTAAAAAATATTAATAGGATGTATCACATAAAACTCCAACAATTCCTAAATGATGCACATTAGGCAATTAAATGCAAGGAATCAGTGAGATACCATGATAATGTTCACCATGCAAAGGAGGTAATGCATGGCCCATGGGTTGTTTCACAACCTATTGATGCTTATGCAAAACCAACTATAAATCAAGGTGAATTTATTGTCGGGAGTTATCCATCAATTGGGTGGTAATGAATTGGGTAATAATGGAGGAATGACATTTCTTCAAGAGATTTTCCATATGGTGAGGGTTAATAATTTTAGGGGTGATATACAAAATACCTTTGAGGGTGTTTTTACATACCTCCTTATTGAATCTCATGTATAACTGCTTGAAATCTATTATAAATAGACCCAATGTTCATATCCATTCTACTCCTAGAACTACATGATGACATCTCATGTTAATAGTGAACATGCTTGATTTGAGAAAATAGTATCCCATTTGGATTTTTACATTCTCACACTTACCACCAGATTCCATCATACATAGATTGACTATCATGATTTACAAATTGTGGAAAATATAGACATAACAATGGGTTTCTTTGGCAACTTGATGATGAATAAATTGTGGGTCATGCGTCTATTCATTAAGACATTTATATTTGTGTTTTTTGATATAGCCAACCAACTTCATGGTATAGGGAGCTTAGATTCATGATAAATTATGGATGGAAATTTTGGTTTGCTCACAAGGAAGCTTGATATTTATTTATTCAGATTCAGAAGTGCAGTCTCTACTAGATCTAGATATAGCATGTCTTCCTCTAAAATTTCCTTAGGTGAGTTGGGTTGGGACATATCAATGAGTTAAATATGTTGATGTTCAACTATTTTTGATGGGGTCAACTTATGGAACATCAAGGGTTTGGAAATTGAGGGATTGGTTGTAGTTATAGAAGGGGGATGTGGATGGTTAACAAAAGAGGGCCATTTGGTTTGTGAAACTGCCATCATTTTTTCTTCTCTAGATTTCTAAGAGGTATACAACCATGTACTAACATGAGCCATTAGGACTTGTACTTTAATATCATCCTTTGGAACATTGATAAAACGTTCTTGGAAAAAAGGAATTAGCCGTGTCCTCTATTTGGATTACCAATTGCTTGAAGGCCATGATAAAGTATTTGAATATATTGTTTGGTGCAACTTGATCAACCACCCCCAAAATTTAGTATGCATATCAAAGTGAGTATAGATGGCCTTCACAAAATTGGTTGGAGGCAATGTATCCTCCATAGGGGTTCTTATGTAATTACCAACTTTTAGCGCTAGAAGATGGTCTCTGACTACTGGGAGGGCATGCCTAACACATCTTAGTTATTGCAATGGCTTTGATTTTGTTGGTAGGTGGATCAAGTAGGTTAAAAGGATAAAGATCTGGTAAAAATTTCTCAATTCAAATAATCAACAACATTTCACCTAGTCAAGGGAATTTACTTTCAGATCTACACATTTGATGGACAATGTGATAAGGAAGAATAAAGAACATAGATGAATAACATAAATAAAAAATATGCTAAATTCATATATTCACAAGGAAGACTTTCATACCCAAAATCATATTTTGGATCAGAATGAAATACTTGAATAAAAACTAACAATTAAATTGAATTAACAACATAATACCTATTACAATTAGATCTGAACTGGTATGGAAATTGATGCATTGCATAAATCATCTTTCTATTTCAAGTAAGTAGAAAAAACAAAGTTATAATTGATACACAGATATGCCTATAAAAATGTTTGAATCCTTGAGCATGACATGTTGCAAGCTATGAAACTCCTCAATAACAATTATCATATCTCACTCATATTCTACTCAAATCATACCTTTCTTCCAAGAGGAAGATTCCACCAATAACCATTCTCAACTTTCACCATTCTTTCTTAAATAAAATTTACAAAAAATAATTCCAAATAACAAATTCCATCTGAGATCCTAAACAAAGGGATATCATCCTAATTATGAAGTACAAAATCGATATCAAATCTCCAATTCAAATTGATGAAGGTGGCACTTTTGTTGAATGGGCATTTGTTAGAAAATCGAATTCTTAAAAATCTAGAAAAATCAGCAAAATATGGAAAAATCACTCTTAAAGCGCCACCTGTAGCTCCCAAGTGTTTCATTATTTTGAGAAATAGACCACTTGACACCTAATTTGGACCGTTCTAGAGCTAACACATGTTTTATTGTTTTGATATTCAATCCCATTCGCTTGGAAATCGTCCTGTAAGATGAACACAAAAACAGTGACCTACATAAACTTATGCATTTTTAACCAAATATTGACCAAATCGTTCTCTTGACCTCCTTGATATATTTGGATATTTGATTATTTGAACAAGTGTAAATGATGATTAGGATAGCCAATGAATTCATTCCACCCATTTACTATCATGGAATTCCACAAAACCGCACACAATGTGTAAATTTTTATTTAACAATTTCCAAAACAGGAGAGTTGCTAGAAGCACAACTTTCTTGTAGCGCACATTATCTCACACGCATAACTCAGAATTTAAACCAAGATTCCAAATTTTAATTTTTTCCCAATGACAAAAAATAGTGCTAACAATGGCTCCAACTATGGATGGTGTCCTTCCTATGAGACACCAAGTGATTGCGATTGTTTTCACAATGAAATGAAAGCAAAGATATTATAATGAAATAGTCATGAAAATTGCCAAAAACAGAGAAATACAACAATACTTGATTTCTATTAATGGAAGAATTGTAAAGAGACTATAAAAATACAGAGTGAAAGACTCGCTAGAATGGTGGTAGATTTTTCTCTGAGAATATATGTGACTGCTATGCTCATTTACAAGAAGATGATTACAATGAGGCTCTAAGGCATTTTTATGATAAACATGAATGTCAAAACCCTAGACATCAAAAAACCTAACCCGAGGATATGAAACGCCAAAATTCATGTGGGCCCCGTTTGGGTAAGTTAGTAGATTAACTTCGCGGTGTCGTAACTTTTGCATACGATCTTCATCTTAGGCACGTCATAGCCCATTGGAAATGTCTTTTATAGAGCTACGCATTACATAGTCAAACTCTGACTTCATCTACAGTTTGACTATGGCGAGACAACAAAACACTGTTTAGGGCCCCAAAATGGTCCTGGAAGTACAACAAGATGTGATGACATGAAAACATACAAAATAATCCAGTTGGATTAGGTGGGAGGCCATTAGTATCCAGCTAGAATATGTGTATGGCTTCAAACAACCCCGAAAGTGTAGAACCCACAATTACAAATAAGTACAAAAGAACGTGTTCAACTAAAAACTGAAAAGAGGAGCCAGTTGGAACAGGTGGGTAGCCACCAATATCCACCTGCATCAATCCTCCCCCCTTAGGAAGAAATGGTCTCTATTGTGTTAAGTGCCCAGGGAAGAGGGGAAAGCACTTTCTGAATCTGAAGCTTGGTGAATTGTGTGCCTTGTTGGATAAGTTCTTCTTCTTGGCTTGTGGAAGACTGTCACAAACCTGTTGCTGGAGGGGTTGAATATGTTTCACCAACCTGTTGTCTCTGGGTTGGATGGTGCATTTTATAGGCACCATTGTAGGTGAAGAAACAATATCTTTTGTCTCTCCAACAATCTGTTTTTGATGGATAGAAGGTGTTGAGGCTGTAGTGGTTGTAGTGGTATTTTGTGCATCCTTTGAACAAACTGTGAAGAGGATGAATTTTTTAGTATGAGATATTACCTTGCGGTACTTTTTTGGTGGAGTAGTAGTTAGAATTACCTCTAGTATCCTGTAGAGATGACTTACCAAAGTAACAATGGCACTATAGGGTATAGACTCATAGACAGTATGACATTTCCACATATATGGTTGGCCCAAAACCACATCATAAACATCAAGAGGGGAAATATCACACACTACCTCATCCTTGAAGGGATGGATGCCATAGGATAGGAGACACTGTTGGTTGATGCTGAGATCTCGTGTCTGGTGAATCCACCCGATGTTGTATGGTTATGGGTGCGGTGTTGTCGACAACCCCAACTGTTTCAAGACCTTAGCTGAGATGAGGTTCTTCTAGTTGTCGGTATAAACAATGAAATGCAATGGGGTCCCCTTCACCCACATATGTGAATGGAAGAGGCTCTCACCCTCTTCAGGATCTACTGGTTCTTCTAACTGAATTGTTGTGGTCACAACAATAGCGGTGGGGTATTTTAGCACCAGAAGTCACCTCTGGATTGCGGTAGAGGTAAGCTCGGTACCCATCAGTTTGTATGTCACAATGAATAATTTAAAGGGGGTCGAATGGGCACAGACTCAGGATAATATCGCTTAAACTCATAAATCTGGACCACCATGCACATGCAAATGAGGTCTTGATTTGAATTTAGTTAGTAAGTTGTACTAAGAGGGACCAGGAGGAATAAATTGAGTAGAAAATGAAAAGGTCTTCTTTGGACAACAGGTTTTCCAGTAGCCTAGAGAGGAAAAACTCTGAAAACAAGTTCCTCTTGGATTCAGAGTTCAGGAGACTGAAAACACTATAACCATGTTATGATCCAACATTCATTACCACAGAGTCATAAACATCCATGTGAATCATTCAATCATGAACATTCAGCATCATATGTAATAAAGCATGGAAACAGGAAGCTAACTTTCATCAAACAAGAAATCTCAGATCGAATTAGATAACCACATAACCAGAGTGCTTTATAAAAAATTTACAATCCAGGAGCTCAGCTCAACCATCGACCTCTAATAAAACTCAAAACTACATACATGTACTCAAAAAATTGCCCAGCTGAGGCGTTATTGAGCTTCTCGTCCAATGCCATATGTCTGTGTCTTCTCATTCAGACTGCACATGCAGTCTCCTTTGCGCATGCCTTCCCCTGTCAGGCGCAAGCTCTACTCTTCCAATCCTTTTTGGCTTTCCATTTATGTGGTGAGATGGGGTTTCAACCACCTCCCTCACTTCCATTAACTACTTTCATCAGGACCAGGACTGGGCATGGATCAACTCTGCACCTAGAAAACGTGGAGGCCTCACCCTACTCTTTTTCCATCTAGATCTTTGCTGGATGAAATTTTTTAAAAACTCATATCAGCTCTTGCCTTAACGCAACATGCCAAACCATCAAATCAGACCCCCGACTTAGGCTAAATGACATTTGTGGGTTTTCAAGCCCCGTTTTCACGCATTTTAACCAAGGTGCCACTTCCTTAGGGAAAACAACCCCCCTTACAATAATATGTGTTAACATTAGGCTCCATGGGGGATAGAGTCCTCCTTGTGAGGCTCTAAGATCTTCAGTAGTTCTAGTCACCTTCTGCATTGGGCTATGGAGTCTAGCTCAAAACATCATGTTGAGGAAATACATGCCGACAAGCACACTATTCTAAAAATGAAAGCAAATTACATGGGATCCAAAAGGAGCTTATTTATGTACAAACCTAAGATAACTGATTTTTACAAAGTGTTAGGTGAAAGAAAACTTCCACCATAGCCATTCAAGTGGATTCCTAACTTGAAACTCACTTACTCTGTCAGTGATTGATAACGGATAATGTAATCGTGACAGCAGAACGATTTCATCGTTTAGCCTCCCTCCTAGTGCTGAACTTAGGATAAAGTTGGGCGGCTCCAAAATATGAAGGAAATTCAACTCCATGTAGTCCCTTACCGACTCATAGAATGAATGACAAAATCCATGAAGTTGACAACATAAGGCCTTCTATGCTTTACAGTTACTCACTACTAACTAGATGTCTCTGGTAAGCATAGGTGAGTGAAAGGATGATGCAGGCCGATGGATCCCAGGTGATGGTTGCTGAATTTTAGGCTCTGGGTAGGATATAAATGGCTCCTTTGGCTCTTACCCTCCTTCTTCATGGCTCTCCCAAGGATCAGAGTCATAATTGTTGAAATAATGTAACTGCAAAGAGTATTATTATTATTATTGATATATTATTCATAGGATCAATCCCCATTGTGGATTGATCATGTCGGTTATTGTAATAGGACCAAATCCCCTTTTGCATATTGGTCAAAAGACAATTGTAATAGGCAGAATAAGAATTCAGCCTCGACAGTTATTAAAGAGACCCATAAATATAATAAAGGTGGGTTTACCTACCCAATTTTAGAAGTCGGTCATGCCAGTGAAGAGACACTTCACATGTGCCAGACTTGTATAAATAAAGGAGGCTAGTGCCTCACTTAGACACAACTCACTTGCTTAGTTTGAAGGACAAGTTTCGATCTGTTATCGGCAAAGGAGAGAGAGAGTGGCACATATCTAGGAGAGGACTTTATGTATTAGCACAAGAGATCTATTGGCATTGTATTGGCTATCTATATTAAGGAAGTTTTGTTGGGTTTTCTTCCCCTAGAGGGTTTCCCAAGATAAATGTTGTGTCTCTTGTGATTGTGTATTTCTCAGTGATCTTGGATTATGTTATTGTTATCTAATGAAATGCAAACATCTATAATAATGTCTTAAACATTAACATGGTTTCAGAGCCAAGTTGAAGGAAGCATCTTTCACAAGAGAAAAACATCATTGTTGTCGTACCTGCAAATTAGGGTTTTTCAAAAGTGAAACTTTTTATCCCTAAAACTATCTAGAAAGTTGTGCCCTCCCCTAAGGATCAATTTGGCATCATCAGTGCACCTTTTCAGTGGTTGGATCTCCCAGAAAATGAAACCCTAGTTTCACAAAGTACCAGAAAACCAGAGTACCAGAAGTACCAGAATACCAGAAGTACCAGAAAACCAGAAGCACCAGTTTAGAAATACGTAGATCAAGTTTGAGGGGTGTTGGTAGCCAATTCACATTTTTCCATTGTCTTATAAGCTGCCTACACCAACATTTTGCAAACATCAATTTTTCGTGGCAATTTTCAAATAAACGACACTTTTATTTTTGCGACATTTGCACATTTACCTTCGTTTTTGTTTTCACGACTGTAAGCGTGAAAACTTGGTATTTAGAAGTCGCATTAGAATCATTATTGAATTGTCATTATCCTTCTTGTTGATATGCCCATTGCGCTTACGCTTCAGTTATCATTATGCAGTTGGTAAAACTTTTTGATCTGTACTCAGTGGACATTCTTGGATTGATTGTGTGACTTTGTATCATTGAGTTTGTGATGCATTGGCGATTGGATTCATATGTTCTTTGATTTGATATACTTGACCATTGGTTTCATAAAGATATATAAGCGTTATTATTAAACCCTTGATATATTTCATTTGATATGACACCTAGTTTAAAACGCATTGGCACGTTGGTTAAACTCTTGACATGAATTGTTACAACGCGTGTCACATAGTCAAAACATTAGTATTGGTTTCGATTTGTATGTTGGGTGTTTAAAACTATGGCATAACTTTGATTGCGCGCGTTGGTTTACACACTTACCATTGATTTCATTGGTCGGGCGAGTGACATGATTTTTAAAACTATACAATAGTGGGTTGAACAGCTATAAGCATCGGCGGTTGTACCTTGGCAATAACTATTATGCATGGCAGAAATAAGCTCCACCACCTTCGCACGATGTCATTAATGCCTATCCCTTATCCCTGTTTCACCACTATTAGCTCGGGTAACCCTTCGTGCACTCTGCTCCTGTGTATGCTATCATCCAAACCCTGGCTCGTTCATCGTGTGATTGGCTCCATGGCCTCATTGGTGCGAATTAAGCCGAACGGTAGCCAAGCCTTGCTATTGTTTGACAATGCACGGAAGGACTTAGAGGATAGCGGTTGGCTCACCTTCGTGCAGAGGTTTGAGGGTTTTAATTTATTTGTGGCACAACAGTTCTCCCTGACTTTTGATGGTTGTAGAGCCAAGGTGGGTGACATTCAATTGGAAATCAGTGAAGAGTTCATTAGCTCTGCCACTGGGTTAGCAGCCATGGGCTAGCATTGGTTCAAAAATTCTAAGGTGGAAGAGGTGCCATGGCCACTACTATTCGTCTCGCGAAATGTCACATCCTGTTACAGAGGTATGCCCATTTCCATGCTTAAACCACGATGGCATGACCTTTTGATAGTAGTTAAATAATTTGTGACCTGTGAGGATCGATATGGACTCATTTTTCTCTACCACCTGCGTTTGTTAATGAATTTTATAGGGTATCCATTGAATATGCCTTTCTATTTCCAGCGTAGCCTGTACAAAATGTCAAAAAGGTTTAAAAGGGAGAAGGCCGATAGTAGCCTGTTCCACCATGGACTAATTAGACTTATTATTGTTCATCACTTAAGTCTCCACGGTGATAGCTGGTGAGCTTTTATCACTCGAAATGGTTTTGATGATATAGACCCTGTCCATATTGACAAGCCTATGGTTAATGAAACCAAGGTCAGGCCACCAGTGCCCTTCCATGTCCTACTGCCCTCTCCTAAACCTTCGATCGACCCTGATATTGACTTACCCGAAGTTATAACTGAGAAGGTTGAGGCTATAAAAAATCTTGTGAGAAAAAAGGTTAGAGGTAACCCTACTATTGATGGCAAAGGAAAAAAGAATGCTCGGCTTATCTCAAGAATGGCTAGAAATAAGCCTAAACCTAGTATTGAGCAGAAGCCCATAGTCCTTAGTGAGGATTCAGACTCTGACATAGAACGCTTCCTAGCCAATGAGTACCCTTACTCACAGGATCTATGCTCCGAGCCACCTTATGACTTCGTTTCGAATCTTCCCCCTTGCCTAAGAAACAATCCCAGTTACCCAGGGATCGAACTACCTAACGAAACCCTCGGCAATGTAACCAAACCCTCACCTGCATATTCGAAGCCCAGACAGTCATCGTGTGACCAATGTGATGTGTGGTTGGAACAATACTATTTGGACATTCCTTTACTTCAATAAAAAATCAAATCGTTGGAATACCAAGTTGCAGTGTTGACCGGCCAAAAAGACAAGCTTTAAGCAACTGATAGGAAGTAGAGGACTACTGGTTCTATCATTTTTTGGAATATTGAATTGGCTACAGCCGTTGTCAACTCCAAAATGTCATGATCAAGCTGTCTGCTCGTCATACAGGTATGAATTTTGATATCATTTTAGTTTTGTGAATGACCAGGATTAATATAATGATTTGAATTTCGTTTTCAAATAGCTCTGTCTATCATTCGATGTTTTTTTCAAATAGCTCTGTTTTCAATTGAATTTGTTTGTATCCAACTTGAACAGAAGGTTTTCATGCTAAATTTAGAGCACGATCATATTTTGATTTGGTATGATTTCGTTGAAACGATTTCGTGAGTTTGGTTGTTACGATATGTTGTGTCATGTAATCTTCTAAAACAGGAATACAACTCTGTTCGGCTCTGATTTGGAAAGAACGACTCTGTTTTTTATGAAAACGATATTCTCATTTAAGCCTGTGCAAATGATATCCACGCCTGAATCATGGAGCGGTTTTGATTCATAATAACTATGTTAAACCCCAATTGTTTGATTCGCTCTTATTTTGATTGGATTATCCCATATCCTAAGTTGGCAAGATTGTTTTATGAGTTGGATTCATATTATAGATGCTGCTCTGTTTAATTTGCAAAACGAATTGATCGTCATCTGTTATCTCTGTCAAATCCGGTTATAATTTGTTTTGAAAGGAACGGTTTCGTTCAATGTTAATCGAGTTTGTTTGCCCCAAAATAGCAATAAAAAATGATCGAACTAATCCTACAGATCCTGTTGATTGATCTCATTATGATTTTGTTTGTGAGCATTTACGCGCCAGTTTTGATTTAACTCGCTCATGGCATGGATCGTTTGTTATACAGTTATGTCAATTCGAAAATGATCTTGTCTGGATTCGATCGTGTTTCCTGTTGATGAGGCAGCATAACAATTTCCTATGATTTGTTTTGATTATATCGATTCCAATTTGATATGGAACGATTTCATTACTGTTCGATATTATACTGCTCACCCAATTTTGTGGTAACGAACGAAACAGAGTATATGCATCTCTGTAGTCATTTGATTTTAGTCTTGTTTTGATCTCGAATTAGTATAACAATCTCGATTTGAATGATTCATTTGTCTTTTAATTAGCCATTAGATATTTTTTAATAGTTGAATTTAATTCTTTAAAAAGATTTGAATTGATTTTTATGTTGATTCTGTGTCTGATTTAGACTAGCTACAAAATCGCAAGATTTTGTAGCTAGTCTATAGAATTAGATTTTTTATCATTTTATTAACAAAATACCCTTCTAACTTGTCCATTTTCGACCCTTTTCAGGTACATCCAAATTGCATTGGACATGATGGACAGTCTAGGAGATATTTGTGTGTTTTAGTTTTATTTTAGGTTCCTAGTTTAGTCAGACTTGGGATATCTTCCCAGATTTTATGCAATCGGTTTTGATAACTTCCACAGGGATGTTTTACCTTGTCGAAGGTCTTTAAATAGTTATTATGTTTTGTAATAAGGATCATCCTCACTTGTGGGAGAACCAGGCTATGGATTTCTAATACAAACTGAGACAGGAGTTGATGTTTTTCTACAGCTTTCACTTTTCAACATATCAATCTTTTGTTTCAAGTTTATGCATGTCATTTGCAGTTGATTATAGACTACTTTAGCTATCATAGTCTATTGCAGAATGATGTGATTTAATTAATGTGATCCATATCTGATTTCTTTCATTACTTTAAAAAATACAGCAATTACTTTGTTCAGTTAATGAATGACAGATTTCTCTTCTTCATCAATTGAATTATTTTGTATAAGTCTTTGCATACAGGTTTATCTAACTGTGAAGATTTATAAATCATAAGATTGTTGTAATTTTTTATGTCTTGTTTGTCCTGTAATCATACTTGAAGAGCACTGCAACTATTGTTTATGAGAAGCTCCTAGATAATTCGGTGCGAGTTTCCTCCCTCCGATCAGCTGAGAAAATCAGCATACACAGGACAAACCTGGAGCGTTTTTCTAGGCTAGTTTGTGATTTATTTGTTAGTTAATTTGTTTAGTATAATTTAAGTAGTTTAGCTAGATATACGTTTAGTTAAATGTGTAGTTAGAATTAGTATATTAGTTGTTTAGTTTAGTTAGTTTTTGTTTTATTTCTGTTCATAAAATTATAAAATCAACAAAAACATCTTTCTCTGTCTTGGGGCAGAATATAAATGAGTTTTTCAGGTTTTATTTAAATCTGTAAATTGTAGATATTGTACATTTTGTGAATAAGATTTATTTATGTTAGTAATTAGATAGTTAATTAGTTAGAGTTAGTATAGTAGTAGTTAGTATATTGTATATATATAATAGTTAGATTAGTTTATTTTGTTTTAATAGTTATTTTAGTTAGATTAGTTTTGTTTGTTTAATAGTTAGTTTTAGTTAGATTAGTTAGTTTAGAATAGTTTTTCTTTTTTTAGATTTCTTAGGACCTTAGATCGGCTAATGGAGCCACTAAACCCATCAGGGTGGTTCACCCCAAACGGCTTGGGTTATTAGACAACCCCGGACTGGTTCCACTCTTCCAATTGACGGACGATCAATTTTGCCCGTCAACAAATGGCGCTAGAAGGAGGGCCTGAATTTAATTAATGGCACGAGGCGGTCGCAAGACTCCTCCAGCACCTAATCGCTCACCTATAGTGACTAGAAGCCATTTAAATTATAATATTCCCCTTCAAACAACAACTACTTCAACCCACGATCCACAGACCACAGTTGAGCCAGTAACCCCTAATCCTACAGGTGGTGACATACAAGAGATTGTCCGTCAATCTCTTATAAAAACACATAGTGACTTAGCCCGTTTGAGGCAACCTAACCGTCCGTGGGGACAACCTTTGGATTTCTCCGATATCATAGAACAATTAAGAGACAATGGTCTCATTGTGAATCCTACAGATCCAATCTTAAATCCTTCTACAAGAGGATCTAGGATACCCCCTTCACCACCTCCATCATCTCCTTCCTCTTCTGGAGGAGATTCCTCTGACAATAGCAATTCCCCTTCTCAGCCTTCCACACCCACTACACCAATGGAAAATCAAAACAACCCTGCTAGACCCTGGCTTGATCAGGATGCCGTAGCTGTACCTGGAGCTCAGCATCCTTTACCTAAACACCCGAAGAAATGGCTTCCTAATTTTGACCCTGACTCAAAATAGATCGCTGAAGATCACAGTAAAAAGTTTATGTTAGCCATAAGACTCTGCAATGTCGAACATGAAGACGTTGTCTGTAGGTTGTTCCCGTATACTTTCGAGGGTAATTCATCCACATGGTACTTTTCCCAACAACCCCATACCATCATGTCTTGGGAAAAGTTTGAGTCATGCTTTTTGGAAAAGTTTGGAGACGGCAAACCTCCGGAAGTCCTAGTCATGGACCTTTCTAGCTTAAGAATGAACCCAAAAGAAAAAATTAAAGACTTTAATCAAAGATTCCTAACACTCAAAAACCGAATCCCTACCGATTCCATGCCTGCTGAGAGTCTTATAATAACATACTACACTAAATCTTTGCATCAAAGTATAGCTATTTGGGTTAAATGATCTAAGAAAGCCACGTTGTTAGAAGCCTTCAAGGAGGCCAGCCAGATTGAAAAAGACATACTTAGTCTTAAAGACTCTACTAGAAATGAAACTGAGACTAGTTCTTCTTCCAAAAAGAAGATCGAAATCCTCCCCAGACCCACTCAAAGTAAAACACAACCTGAAAGCTCTGATTTAGAAAACTTAACTAAAGTTGTTCAAAAACTGTCAAATCAAGTTATAGACTT